>JARWKJ010000014.1:38978120-38998120 GCA_029959095.1 Rhinichthys osculus
CAAGCAAACACACACACTCCAGCAAACACACACACCAGCAAACACACACACAAGCAAACACACACACACCAGCAAACACACACACACACACACACACACACACACACACACACCAGCAGGAAGGAGAAATGTTTTAGTGTTTCTCACTGAAATGAAACGTAAGTCTCTAAATGCTCTGATTTCCACATGTGTGTGTGTGTGTGTGTGTGTGTGTCTCAGCTGAGTGTATTTCTGCACAGGAATCAGAGGAGAAACTTCTGAGATATCGCAGAGTATTAGAGAACCGCTAGCCTAGCGTTCGGGTTATAGAGCAAGTTCACTTGTAGTTGCAGGTGTGGAAGTTCGTCTACAGATGAAACTGGAGAAACTAGAATATGGTGCTAAAGTTTATTTATTTCAGTAATTCAACTTAAAAGGTGAAACTAATATATTATATAGACTCTTTACATGCAAAGTGAGATATTTCAAGCCTTTATTTGTTATAATTGTGATGATTATGGATTACAGCTTATGAAAACTAATTTTGATAGAATTATAATTTTCATAAGCTGTAAGCCATAATCATCAAAATTATTACAAAGGCTTGAAATATCTCACTTTGCATGTAATGAGTCTATATAATATATTAGTTTCAGCTTTTAAGTTGAATTACTGAAATAAATGAACTTTTGCACCATATTCTAATTTTTCCAGTTTCACCTGTAGAGTTGACCATCGAAATAAATGTTTTACTGAATTATTAACTCCGTTAACGAAGATAAATAAATCCTAACGGAAGGATTTGTCATTGTTAGTAAATGCACTGACACACATGAACTAACGAGGCCTTAAAATATTACCCAGAAAATCATTTCACCGTTTGTAAACGCAAACATGTTTACAGTGTGATCATTTACACTGGAAGCGTTTGAGTCAACAACCATAGAGTTCAATATAGAAATGCATTGAACCTTTTTTTCTAAGGATGAAGATGTAAACATGGGAGCAAATGTGCAAATTTCTGTGAATAAAACCTCTTTATTTCACACAGTTAAGCATCTATTGTTGTCGCATCTTCTGTGAGTGTCTGAGTGCTGAACTCTCTCACACACACACACACACACACACACACACACACACACACACACGTTTGGAGGCCCGTGGATCGCATGGCTTTGAACACAATCAACCCTCGGCTGCAGATTTACAGCAGCTCAGACTCTCTTTATCCTGAATCGAGCGCTTTTAAACGCTATTACTGTGTGTTAAAGCTCTAATGCCTCGATCTCTGCATCTCTGCTGAAGACCGGCCGCTGACCCGCTTAGAGGAGCGTCAGAAGTGTGTTCACTGCAGCACTGTGTGTGTGTGTGTGTGTGTGTGTGTGTGTGTGTCTGAAGCCTGGATTAAACTGAGACTCAGAGTGTTTCCTGCATCATATACACAGCAGTCACATGACCTCACCTCGTTATGGTGCATGTCTAATTCATTCACCCATTATATCACAAATATGTATTTTCACCACAAAAACAGTATTTTTGTCTTTAAAATATCTAAAAAAAAACATTGAAACTAGATAAATGTACTTTAGAAGATATTAAACCTTTGTTTTTAATCACTAGATATAAGTGTGTTTTGTTTTACATCATTTAATTCGTTTTTAACTTGTTTATCAAACGTGATTGTGGTGAAATACTCTCGTATTAAAGATACCTGCAATAAACAGATTTTAATATCTTATACAGTGTTGCTTCTCAAGTACAGTGATTTATTTTAAGGAATATTTGATATTTTAATGGGAAAACCACTTTAAAAAGGACTGCAAAAAATGATGTTCTTCCTCTTGTTTTCTACAACAAATATCTTAAATCAAGATACATTTACTGGAGAAGCAAAATAACTGAAGATATTAAGTCTTGTTTTCTGGAAAAGTATCAAAATGAAGTGAGTTTATGCTTAAAAAAAGAACAAATATCGGTCAATGGGCTCAGAAAAATAAAGGGAAAACAAGTTTTTTTCTGACTCCATTTGGAAGACACATTGTTTTTTCTTCAGAAAACAAGACCTAACATCTGAAGTCATTTTGCTTCTCAGATAAATTTATCTTTATTTATGAATGTATAGATATATGTACTGGGAAACAAGACAAAAATACTGAAGGATTTTATTTTTTTTTTTGCAGTGTTGTTTTTTTTAAAACAATTGTTTTTGATGTGCATTAGTATTAGGAATAAATACGCCACCCATGATAATATAGAAGAAAAAATGAAGTGAAATATTAATATAAACTCAAAGCAATGCGTCAATCATAACCCAAAAATAATGCTTTATTTTTAATGTCATATTGGCAATAGAAGGTCAAATTGCTCTAGTTGCTTCTTGTGAATTTGGGAAAACTGCTCATCTGGGCATCTATACACACTGGAAATCCACATACTGCAGTACACATATCATGTAACTGTGAACAGCCATTTTGTGTAACGTTCTCAGTGTGTGTGTGTGTGTGTGTGTGTGTGTGTTAGTGGTCTCCTCTCATCATGTGCGCACCTGTTTTCAGCATGACCTCAGCTCTCTGACCGCTCACTTCAGCCTCACAGAACAACAGAGCAGCAAATCTGATCCAGCTGTTCCTCCAGCGAAACCACTGTTCTTAAAGCCACAGTCCACACACACACACACACACACACACACACACACACACACACTAGATCCAGTCACACACTAGATCCAGAGTCACATTCACTGCAGCATTTACACACTCACACACACAAACACACACACACAACACACACACACACACACACACACACACACACACACACACACACACACACACACACACACACACACACACACACACACAGACACACACACTCTTGTACATCTATCTTTATGAGAACATTCATTGACACAATGCAATCTCTAGCCGCTTACCCTAACCTTACTCATCACAACTAAGTGCTTAACCCGAACCCTTACCCTAAACCTACCCTTAACCTAAGTATAACCTTATCCCTAAAACCAAGTCTTGACCCTCAAACAGGCCTTTAAAGGCTCTCAGAAAGTGAAGACCGGCCAAAATGTCCTCACTTTCCTCTCTTTGTCCTCACTCCAATGGTCTAAAACTCAAACTGGTCCTCACAAAGATAGTCGTACAAGTACACACACACACACACATATATCCAGAGTCACATTCACTGCAGCATTTACACACACACACACACACACACACACACACACACACACACACACACACACACACACACACACACACACACACACACACTACATCCAGAGTCACATTCAATGCAGCATTTACACACACACACACACACACACACACACACACACACACACACACACACTACATCCAGAGTCACATTCACTGCAGCATTTACACACACACACACACACACACACACACACACACACACACACACACACACACACACACACACACACACTACATCCAGAGTCACATTCAATGCAGCATTTACACACACACACACACACACACACACACACACACACACACACACTACATCCAGAGTCACATTCAATGCAGCATTTACACACACACACACACACACACACACACACACACACACACACACACACACACACACACACTACATCCAGAGTCACATTCACTGCAGCATTTACACACACACACACACACACACACACACACACACACACACACACACACACACTACATCCAGAGTCACATTCGTTTTCATTGAAAAGAGCAGCGTGGACATTCAGCTAAATATCTTGTTTTGTTTTCCATAGAAGGAAAAACGTCATACGGGTTTGGAAGAATATGAGGGGGAGTGATGTTCATTACTTAAAGGTATAGCGGAGGATCTTTCCGAATTTTAGAGAAGACCCGCCCTCTCCAATTTAAAAAAAAAATGCACATGTGCAACACTCTATTTGCTCCCGAGAGGAAACGCCTATTAAACTTTTACTAGCATTGATTTTAATTGGATTTCTCCAAATAGCATGACAAACTTTACCTGTCTAGTAGAATCTCCGCGACTGCGGCCCAACCTGTGCTTTTAGCGCACGCCAGCGTGTGAAATATTCACCCAAAATCACTCTGGTCTTGTTTCTATATTCTGCGGGCCTTTCTCTTCTTATCATACACTTCGAATACATTTTTTCTCTTTCGACCCTCAGCCATTTTCAAAGGAACGGCTGAAACCGTAACTCATCACACATAACACAACTGAAAGTGCGCATGCGCAGAAAGTGAAAACTACACAGGGACGAGCACGTACGACGGCCTTACGTAAACATATCACCAGAACGATTGACACTTAGGTGGACCAATAGTATAGGCTACCCACCCGGAGAAAGAAAATCCTCCGCTATACCTTTAAGATAAATAATAAAATACAACTTATACTTCTTTTATCTCAGCTCGTTGCCAATTTCTAATTTTCGTTTGAAGTCGAAGGACTAAAAGAACTAAAATTAAAACTAAAGCTATACAGACACTAAAAAACTAATACAAATGAGAAAAACACAACAAATTACTAAAACATTAACTATTAAAGATACCTGCTATTAAAAAAAAAATCTTATGCAGTGTTGCTTCCCAAGTACATTGATCTTGTTAGAAATAAAATAAACATTAACTGAAATCAAATAAAACTAAAATAAAACGGCAACATTTCTCATTTTCGTTTAAAGTTGAAGGACTAAAATAACTAAAACACACAACATTTAAAATATAATATAAAAATAGAATCGAATTCAAAATATTAACAACAAAGAACAAACAATATATATATATATATATAAAATAATTAATAAAGGGATATTTCACCCAAAAATGATAATTTTGTTGCATTATTTTAGTATTTTAGTTCATTGATATACTATATTAACAAAAATAGGTACTAAAAATGCGAAAAAATGATAATTTTTGGACTATACCTTTAAGGAAACTAATCAAACTCTCTCTCTCACACACACACACACACAAACACACGTGACAGTGAACAAATAAACATCAGCGTCACTGAGACATTGAGCAGAGATTCAGGACCTTGTCAACAGCAGAGCTTGTCCAATAAAACGCCTGAGCAAACCCACGCCTGCATTTATTCATTTATGTCATTAAAAACAGCTCGTTAACACTGGAAATATGCACACACACACACACACACACACACACACGCCTCAACCAAAAACAACTTTAAAAAGAGCAGTTCTTCATGAGAAACACATGAAAACAACTAGCAGAATATTTCTTTACATTTCACTTACTTCAGCGACACTGTTTAGACTACAAGAATGCTCCTTGAAAACAATTTTGCAACTTAATTTTGACATTTTCTGAAGAAAACGTGCAAGATGCGTTCCCGAGCAAAACATTCATTTTCAATAATTCAGTGGGACAGTTTTTATGCAATTCACATTCTGATGACTACTTAAAAACATACGAGTGCATCAGAAACAGTTTTGTTTGTGTATAAACGTGCATGTAATAAGAGAACACAACCCTTCACTGTGTGTGTGTGTGTGTGTGTGTGTATCCCGAGCATTATATCTTCTTTTCTTTATGTATTCTCTTTCTGTGCTTTATTCTCTCCAGCTGTCTGAAGCTTTATGGATTGTTTCAAGTATTAAAAAAAAGCCTTAAATATGGAAAATATTACCAGCATCTTCCCTGATGCTTTGAAGTCCATTCCTCCCCCTCGTTCTGTCTCTCGCTCACATATTTCCTGTATTTATTCCTGCGCTGCTCATAACTTACAGTCTAAGAGAGTCGACACTGCTAACCTGACCTGATAACACTCACACATTACAGGAGCTCAACACTGACGTCATGCACACTGCACTAAGCTGGACTTTCACTGCAATTGTTGCAAAGATTTAGAGTAGATTAGTCTTAAACTTTTGCATTAAGATCATCGTTCAACAGGAAGTGGCTTAAGCATTTATGACTAAAAATAGATGCAAACTGCAAATTGTATTTAGGAGTATGTGTGCGAAAAAGTAGATCTGAAGCTTTTAAAAGCCTTAAATTCAGTTTTAAGTATCTGAAACTGTATAACACAAGTCTTAAAGTGCCCTATAATGCTATGTTAAAAGCTTCTACTTTAGTTCTGGAGTCTCTACAGCAGGTTTACGTCCATCAAAGATCAAAACACACTTTAATTTCCTCATAATATCCACTGCTCTTTTCTCACAGCGTCTGAAACGCTTCGTTTGAAGATTCAGTCTCTCTAAACCCCGCCTCTCTGAGAGCCGCTCTGCTCTGATTGGTCAGACGGCCCAGTGTGCTGTGATTGGTCAGAAACTAAACGCTCATTATCATATCTGACTCTCAGCTCTTGATCACAGTGATACGAACAGTAACGATGGCGTGGGGTTTACCGTATCAATCTCATCAAAGTGGATTTGCTTTGTCAGCAGAAAACAGCGTCTTCTCGACACGAACAACACGAACCAAACTCTCCCAGTCTCAGATACACTAGTGTTTGAGGGCGGAGCTAAGAGACGCTGTTCAGCCAATGAAAACCATAGGCTGGCATTATGCAAATTAGTAACAAACCTACACAGGTTCATCAGCAGCCAATAAGCAAAGACCAGTGGTTCTTACCATGAGCGAGTGTCTGTTGGACGGCAGCAGTCCTGCGCTGTATCCGCTCATGGCCCCGTTGTGCGAGTGTGATGGAGGGATCAATGCGTGCATGTCCGCGTGAGCGCCGGGCATCGCTGTGGACGGGCCGACCGCGTGACTCCGCAACACGTGGATCGCATCGTCCAGGCGCTCCAATCTGTCCTCGATACGACTTTGCTGAGAAACAGAATAAATGCACAGATACCAATGAAGGATGCATTTAAAGTTGTTCATTGAATCCTTGTCTTGCACTGTATCTACTTTCCTAGGCATGCATGTGAACATTTCTGTACGGATAGAGTATATGGTTTCTGTAAAGCACACATTTGGGTCACACTTTACAATAAGGTTCATTAGTTAACATTAGTTTACTACATTAGTTAACATGAACTAATAATGAACTGCACTTATACAGCATTTATTAATCTTTCTTCATGTTAATTTCAACATTTAATAATTCTTTATTTAAATCTTGTTAACATTAGTTAATGCACTGTGAACTAACACGAACAGCTGTATTTTTATTAATAACGTTAACAAAGATGAGCAAATACAGTAACAAATGTATTGTTCATGGTTAGTTCATGTTAGTTAATACATTAACTAATGTTGACTAATGAACCTGATTGTAAAGTATGGAAGCTTGGCCGTTTCTCAATACCAAGTACGCAAGTAGTTCGGACTTGCCAAGTTCGACTCAGGAGAACGAACTCCCGAGGACGAGAGGACGCGAGTCCGGTTATTCTGCAAATGGAACAGTGCGTTCTTGATCGCGTCACTCAGCTCGCACTGGCTACTCCGGTTATCTCTTTATGTATATTTTAGGCAAGAATAAAACGAAATGCTACAACTCTGCCTCTTTTCGTCAACAATAAAACGAAATATGTTATAAAACACCACCCTGACTCTTTTCATTTAAAAATCTTAAACAGTAGCCTAATGACCATGTGGTTCAGGCAACGCATACATCTTCACTGCAATATATTTATAACAACATGAACATGATCTTTTTGTTTTCATTTTAAAAATATGAAACATTATTTATTTTTATTGACATTTAACAAACAGAGACAGGGTTGTGTCATTTTATTTTATTGTACATAGTGAAGAGAATGTTAAAATAAATATAAAGAAATATATATATATTAAAGTATATAAAATAAAATTACACAACCCTGTCTCTTTTTGTTAAATGTCAGTTTTAATGATCAATAATATCTACAATGATAAATAAGGCAAACAATTCAAACATAAGTAAGCTCTCTAATAGGCTACAAAGTTAAAGTTAAATAGCCTAAATATATAAAGTTATGAAACTTCACTTTGCCCTCAGCCAAAACGATTTTTTGCCAAGGAACAAACAATAGTTTAATGAGACCAAAGATCGACTTATACACAAGACGAATTATACGTCAAGTTTATCCACTAGACTAGAGACATCAGAGCCAGCGGCAAACGTCAAGCACTAGCCGAGGAAAAGCTGTTCCAGTCGGGTTGATGAGCGTTGAACACCCGGTGAACGCCTGGATGTCACAACTCCGAAAACGTCAGAGACATTTTTCAAATAGGCGCTATCTTTATAAATAAACCACAGATTTGAGTTTTAAACAACCACATTCTCGCCTGAAACACTCTTAAAATTACATTTCATGACACAATAACAGCAGTATTTTGATATTACGCAGGTTTTCTCCTCTGCTATTGACGCTTGCTGGTTGGTGCGAGATGCATTCTGGGATACATGGCTGTCTCAAGTCCGCACAAGTCACCTCTCGATGCATCCTCGGTAAACGGGGCGGATCAAGAACACATCCGGGGATTTGAACTGGACTTGGCTAGATGTGAACTTTGAATTGGAACAGTACTTGGGCAGCGACTGATGACGTTTCACAAGTCCACAAGAACACAAGTACAGACAAGAACGCATATTGAGAAACGGCCCTTGTTTCCGCCACAGAATGAAAAATAAAAAAGGTAATTGCGACTTTTTATCTCACAATTCTGACTTTTTTTCTCACAATTGCGAGATATAAAGTCAGAATTGCGTGATATAAAGTAGCATTTGCTTGTTATAAAGTCAGAATTGCAAGATATAAAGTCAGAATTGATTGATATAAAGTCGAAATTGTGTGTTGTAAGGTCTATTCTGAGGGGAAAAAAGTTAGTCTTTTGAGAAAAGATGTCAGAATTTCGAGATATAAACTCGCAATTGTGAGAAAAAAAGTCTAAATTGTGAGATAAAAAGTCTCAATTCTGTCTTTATTTCTCGCAATTGCAACTTTATTTCTCAGAATTGCGACTTTATATCTCACAATTGCGACTTTATTTCTCAGAATTGCGACTTTATATCTCGCAATTGCGACTTTATATCTCGCAATCGTGACTTTATATCTCTCAATTGCGATTTTATATCTCGCAATTGCGACTTTATATCTCGCAATCGTGACTTTATTTCTCAGAATTGCGACTTTATATCTCGCAATTGCGACTTTATTTTTCATAATTGCGACTTTATTTCTCACATTTCTGACTTCATATCTCGCAATTGTCAGATAAAAAGTCCCAAATATATATATATTTTTTTTAATTCAGTGGCGGAAACAAGCTTCCATAGTATAGTGTTACCCATATTTGATACACAAAATGCCTTCTTTCTGTCCAATTGTTTTCTAATGTTTAATCAGTATCCTAAACTAATGCAATAACTATGTTATTTCAGCAAACACATCATAGTAAAGCCTGTATTATTTCCTAAAGGCTGAACAGAGTTGAATCTCTTACCAGTGAGTGCAGTGGCGGCTCGTAACTGGGAGATGAAGATCCCTGACCGTTTCTGGACCAGACGGCCGTACTGGCAGCTGGAGGGACGAGACCATCATCATCATCATCATCATCATCATCCTCACGGTCAACAAGCACATCGACCAACATCTCCATTCCTCAAACACATCCATCTATTCTTACAGCACTTTTTACACATGAAACGCGGCTCTCAGCGCTTCACACGGTAAAATACAAACAGAAAAATCTAAAACATACAACGGTGATAATGTGATTTTAAATGTCAACACAATATCAATAAATACTGATATTAATACTCAAAAGCAGATATGTCTCGACTCTACTTTTAAATATTGAATTACTTGTAGCCGTAATTAATGTTGTTGTCCTCTTCTTTTTTGTGCAGATAGATGATAGATAGATGATCGATAGATAGACAGATTGATGGATAGATGGACAGATAGATAGATAGAAAGATGGATAGATAGATAGATAGATAGATAGATAGATAGATAGATAGATAGATAGATGGATATATAGATAGATAGATAGATAGATAGATAGATAGATAGATAGATAGATAGATAGATAGATAGATGGTTAAATAGATAGATAGATAGATAGATAGATAGATAGATAGATAGATAGATAGATAGATAGATAGATAGATAGATGGATAGACAGATAGATATAGATGGATAGATATATAGACGGATAGATAGATAGATAGATACTTTATTGATCTCGATGGGGAAATGATTACATTTTTACTAATAAGTCATTCCCCATATACAGTATCCTCTAACTCAGTTTCCCCCGTTGATCCGACGCTCACACCCGACCAATGAACTGTCGTTCACTCCAGCGGGATAAGTGATTCTGTTCCTCTTTGTTGTCCTCTTTTGTTCAGTGTGTTCTCTCAGTGAGAGTGTAGATGTGAAGCTCATCAGCCGGTGGCGCGACTCTGCCTTTGATAGGTGACGACCCCAATGCTAATAACACCTCGTTATTCTTCCCTTCTTCTTCTCTCTTTCAGTCGCTCGCCGCGGCCGGTTCACGCCGGTAATTAGAGAGCAGCGCCGCTCATTTATTCCTTCTCTCTGACCTTCACCTGTTTGCGTTTGAGCATCCGCTCATCACGTATATCACGGCTAATTATGTTGTGTTTTTTCAAATTGTTCTTCTTTATAGAAACATGCATTTCAGACGCTTCTCTGTATTATTAAACCTCATTTCCAAATGCTAATTAGCACATAATTATAGCCACATTCATGTGCAAATAAATTTTGCATGTATCCGCGCCGCTGCCAATGAGAAAATTATTAAATTAGTTACTTAAACTTCCCTCGCATGTTTAAGTTTAAATATTAATTTGCACTTGCGCATTTAATGGTTGTCGGTCTAATGACTTTGGCACTCTGAGACATCGCAATTAGGCGGCGGTCGTTTCCATGCCGACTCCAATAACGACGTGATAATCAGGCACTGAGATGAAGTGCGTTTACACGGAAAAATCTTGGGTTATTATTTTTTCTACCCAAATCCTGGGTTGAGCCTTTTGGGTACATTTTTTGGGTTATTTTTTCTTCAGTATTTGGGTAGTTTTTGTGTAACCCAGATCCTGGGTCAGATATAACAACCCAGGGGTTGAGTTAAATGTATGCAATATGTATTCATAACTATATGAAATATGCTATACAGTAAAATATGATCGAAAATAAAGGAATTCTCATGCAAACCAGTGGTTGTGTGGAGTATTTGAAAGAATTTAAGTTAATCCGTAAACATTCATTCATGTATGAAGTAAGAAAATAAAAAATAATCTAGTTTTATAAATGAATTATCCCAGTATGCTGGGTTAAATAAACAACCTAATTTGCTGGGTAAAATTAACCCAACATGTGTTATTTATATATTTATATTTATCCAGCCCTTGGGTTGAAAACAACCCAAATTGGGTTGTTTTTAACCCAGTGTTTTTTTACAGTGTAGGTGGGAACATCCTACAGAATATGAAAAATGCAACATACGAAAAGCTTTGAATTGCGCTTTAGTTAACTATAAAAACCTCAGAGGCAAACCTACTAAATGTTGAAAATGTTGATCATCATAATGCACAGTGTTTCAGATACTCTTTTTATATAATCGTACTCATTATAATGTATGCTGGGTTATTTTAACCCAACTTTGGGTCAAATATGGACAAACCCAAACGTTGGGTTAAAAATGTAATTAAAACAATTTAACCCAATGGCCGGGTTTGTCCATATTTGACCCAAAGTTGGGTTAAAACAACCCAGCATTTTTTAGAGTGAGTAAACAGTGAGCAGTAAAGCAGAAGTAGAGTGTATTCAGGTGACTGACATCAGAACAAACAGTGTGTGTGTTTAAAAATCTGTTGAGAATAAACACACACACACACACACACACACACTGTTACCTGTGAGCGACGGAGGTGATCCCACAGGAGTGGACGGGTTGGATGAGAAGCTGTTATTGGTGTGGTCGGGGGAATAGATCTACAACGACAACAAACACACAGCAATGACAAACGAGAACGCCACAAACACACAACATCATGCGCAAACTCCCCACAGGAGCGCTTGTCTGAAACAGAAGTTGTGATAGTCTTTTCTCCACTATCGTGACGTTATCCGAACAAGAACAAATGTGGGCGGGGCTTGATTTAGTCCATGGGGAATTGACTGGATGGCTGAATGGTTGTGGTTTGCTATTGGTTGAAGCATAAAACAAGTTGTGAATGCCGTTTCATGTTGTCTTGTGTGTTGTTGTATTTGTCCGGGACTATGAGACCTGTTGACTCACTGAAGCCAGGGCCTTTCCTAACGCGTCTCCCGTCTGCGAACTTGTCGCTGCTCCGCTCGACGATCGATTCGCTGAAACACACAGATTATAGAGCTTTAAAACTCCTATCCATTTAAATAACATGAAAAGTGCTGACTTTAAATGATCACTTCAGAGCAGTGATTCTCAACCAGGAGCCAAATATAAGATCATATAATAATAATAATATAAGACAAAACAAGCTTTAAAAACAATATCTTAAAAAAAGACACGGAAATTAATACAATTAAACAAAAATGTTTGAAATTTCTATAATGAATACACATGGTTCTAGTTACATCAAGCTCTGAAATAAGAAAGAAAGAAATTGCTGAGAATTTGTGAGTTAAAAATATATTTTTTAAATATAATAAATTCATAACTGAACCCTGAAGAACATTCAGTTCTTGAAACTTTTAAAATGTATAGAATATGAGTGTTTTGATTTTGATATTTAAATGTTAATATAATTATTTAATCCTTTTTTTTATTTTTATTTTTATTTTTTAAATAAAAATTTAAATAATAGAATCTAAATGATTTTAGTGATTTATTTTAACATAATTATTTAAACATTTATTTTTAATTAAATGTATACACCCCTAGTTTCCATAAATAAATAAAAAGTTTGAAAACAAGCATCTTTGTCATTATAGCTGAAGTATCATAATTATCTTCGCCAACATGGAGGGCATTTGAGTCAAATAAAATGAATTACAAAAATTACTAAGAATATTCATAATGAAATATTAATAAATAAATAAAAAGTTGAGAACCACTGCTTTAGACAATTAACATTTACTCCGTATTCACAAAAACATTTTGAAAACAGAAAACGTTTGTCAATATCAAGGCTGATTTTGGAATTGCCAGTTGGAGGAATGATCAATGATGTTGATCCGCTGATCAGAAACAGTTCCTGATCATCTAAAAATGACCAAATCGGTTGATTAATAAACAGAACTCACCCATGACGCTTTCTGTCCCGTTAGTGGTTGCGGAGCAAGACGCCGTGCTGTAGTGATTCGACCCGCCGCTCCGATGGAAGCTGGACATGGGAGGAAGACTGGGGTTAATCTCAGCCGACGAGTGTGACGGGTAACTCTGCAAAACACAGAGGGAAACAGAGTTATCGAACAGATGAGACCGAGTCATAAATGAACACTTGAACCGTTTATCATTGTTGAACCTTTGACCACCTTTATTTTACACTCCATCCTGGGAGCACTCGCTCACTGCAAACATGCTTTTCTTAGTATTTTTGTCTTGTTTCCAGTCCAAATATCTAAAAACTCAAGATGAGTAAAATACCATAAGATTTTATTTCTTGTTTTACGGGGGAATTAATCAAAATTAAGTGAGTTTTTGCTTAAAACAAGCTAAATTATTTGCGGTAAGAAAAATAATCCTCCTTCAAACAGAAACAAGATTATTTTTCTTACCCCATTGGCAGATAATTTAGCTTGTTTTAAGCAAAAACTCAGAAAACAAGACATAATATCTTATGGCATTTTACTACCTAAGTAAATGCATCTTGATTTAAGAGTTTTTTTATATTTGGACTGGAAACGAGACAAAAAACAAAGTAAGAAAAGCATATTTTGCAGTTTGGACACTGTTTAAAAACTCATAAATCTGCTGAACTAATCTTAAAGGTGCAGTGTGTAATATTTAGGAGGATCTGTTGACAGAGATGCAATATCATATACATAACTATGTTTTCAGTGGTGTATAAAGACCTTACATAATGAACCGTTATGCTTTTATTACATTAGAATGAGCCATTTCTATCTACACACACACTATATGTTGTTCTTCGTACAAAGAAGCAAGCTAAAGTCAGCGAATAAACACAGACAAAATGATGAACAAGTAACAATAATATTCGCAATATCATATCGTTTTACTGAATAATTAAGTAAACCTAATTTCTTAATTTATCTTTGTAAAGAAACCTCATAGCTTAACTGGCTACTCTCTGCTGTCTCAAACGACGACATCACTTCCTGTCGGCCACCGTAACTTCTGTTGAGTGCAATTCGCAACCTCACCACTAAATGCCGCTAAAAATGACACAGTGCACCTTTAACCAGGTGAAGATATGCGAGTAAATGCGCTCACGAGTCTCTCGTGTGGGTGAAGGCCGCAGTAGCTGCTGCTCTGAGCGCTGTGTGTGGAGTTTCCCAGCATGCTGTTGTATCCGGGCTGGTTCATACTGCCGGACGAGCTCCATGGGTCTGTACTGTGATGACCATCTGAAATCATTCATGAAACACACACACACACACGCACACACAAGAGTAGATCGGAGTTGAATCAGGCTTTGACTTCTGGACCTGAGAGGTCCAATAACATGGAGATTTTGTTCTGGCTGGTTTGTTTCTGCTGTAGTGAAGCACCCTTCCATAGTCAACAAGTGTTCTGAGTGTTTTAGGCTGTTGCTGTGTGGTTTCTAGGGTAATGCATGTGTTTTAGGCAGTTGTTATGCTGTTTCTAGGCTGATGGAAGTGTTTTAGGCAGTTGCTATGCAATCGCTAGGGTGTTCTGAGTGTTTTAAGCAGTTGCTATTCAGTTTCTATGGTGATACAAGTGCTTTAGGCAGTTGCTATACAAATCGCAAGAGTTTTGAGAGTTTTAGGCTGTTGCTCTGCAGTTTTTAAGGTGATGCATGTGTTTTAGGCAGTTGCTATGCAATCGCTATGGTGTTCTGAGTGTTTTAGGCAGTTGCTATGCAATCGCTATGGTGTTCTAGGTGTTTTAGGCTGTTGTTATGCTGTTTCTAGGGTGATGCAAGTGTTTTAGGCAGTTGTTAAGCAATCACTAGGGTGTTCTGAGTGTTTTAGGCAGTTGCTATGCAATCACTAGGGTGTTCGAAGTTGCTATGCAATCACTAGGGTGTTCTGGGTGTTTTAGGCTGTTGTTATGCTGTTTCTAGGGTGATGCAAGTGTTTTAAGCAGTTGTTAAGCAATCACTAGGGTGTTCTGAGTGTTTCAGGCAGTTGCTATGCAATCGCTATGGTGTTCTGGGTGTTTTAGGCTGTTGCTATGCAATCGCTAGGGTGTTCTGAGTGTTTTAGGCAGTTGCTATGCAATCACTAGGGTGTTCTGGGTGTTTTAGGCTGTTGCTATGCTGTTTCTAGGGTGATACAAGAGTTTTAGTCAGTTGTTATGCAATCACTAGGGTGTTCTGAGTGTTTAAGGCTGTTGCTATGCTGTTTCTAGGGTGATACAAGAGTTTTAGTCGGTTGTTATGCAATCACTAGGGTGTTCTGAGTGTTTTAGGCTGTTGCTATGCTGTTTCTAGGGTGATACAAGAGTTTTAGTCAGTGCTATGCAATCACTAGGGTGTTCTGAGTGTTTTAGGCTTTTGCCATGCTGTTTCTAGGGTGATGCAAGTGTTTTAGGCAGTTGCTATGCAATCGCTAGGGTGTTCTGAGTGTTTTAGGCTGTTGCTATGCTGTTTCTAGGGTGATGCAAGTGTTTTAGGCTGTTGTTATACAGTTGCTAGCGTGTACTGGGTGTTTTAAGACTGTTGCTATGTGGTTTTTAGGGTGATGCAAGTGTTTTAGGCTGTTGCTATGCAGTTGCTAGGGTATTCTGAGTGTGTTAGGCAGTTGTTCTGTGTTTACCTGGCATAAAGAAGGAGCTGGGAAAGCTGCTGCCCGGTGCTTTAGAGGACGGGTAACCCGGTGAGTCTCGGTTATAATCGGCAGTGCTGGCAGACGGGGCGTATACCTGAAACACACACACAACACACACTGATCAGGACGAATAAAAAAAAAAAGACACAACACACACTCTCAACATGCATTTCACTTTAAATTTTTATGCAATCAAGATCACCATGACATGCATGTAAAAGCATTAGAGAAAAGACAGCAAAACTGCTCTTTATAATATCAGAAACTAAACACTTTCCCAGGAACAATTTGCCGTGTTCCCAAAGTGTTGCAACACAATAATTTAGTGCGAATATGAGAGGAGCAGCTGCGGCGGATCAGTGATGACATCAGCGCACAAACAGCAGAGCATTCCCGTCTGAAAAACTGTTCTGTAATGACTAGCAGGAACACTGGGAACATGCCGGATGGGAATATTGTGCTGGGATAAACACACAGTGGGCGTACGAGGACAGAACGACCCTCAGATATGCAGAAACAAAAGATCTCCCTAAATCTACCTCAAATGAC
Source organism: Rhinichthys osculus (assembly GCA_029959095.1). Classification (NCBI taxonomy): domain Eukaryota; kingdom Metazoa; phylum Chordata; class Actinopteri; order Cypriniformes; family Leuciscidae; genus Rhinichthys; species Rhinichthys osculus. The sequence continues at coordinate 38,994,550 of JARWKJ010000014.1, forward strand.
AACAAGAACATCACAGATTAGATCTGTATAACGTCTCAAATGTTTCTCCGAGACAGCTCTGTGACTAAATGCAGAGCAAACGATAACTTTAAGTGGTTTCTGATGAGAATTTTTTTTTTCCTAAGCACTTGTGAGAGAAAAATCTGAGACAAAACTAAATGAAACTCAACAGAGAGCTTGTGATATCTCCAGAGCTCAAGGGCGAAGTTTGAGGAGTTTTATGGAGACCAAGAGACTTCAGCACAGATGGAGGACTTTCCCATGAAGCAACACACACACACACACACAGACACGTCTGTGAAAGAGATCAGACTATAACTCTGGGGGGGGGGGGGGGGGGGGATCTCCAATAACATGGAGATTTTGTTCTGGCTGTATTTTTCTGCTGTAGTGAAGCACCTGTCCATGTGTTAACGCACACATTCCTATGCACTTTAAGTGTTTTATAGGCTGTTGCTATGCAGTTAGGGTGTTTAGAGTTTTTAAGGCTGTTCCTACGCAGTCAGGCTGTTTCAAGTGTTTTAAGCAGTTGCTATGCAGTTAGGGTGTTTCGAGTGTTTTAGGCTGTTGCTATGCAGTTAGGGTGTTTCGAGTGTTTTAGGCTGTTGCTATGTATTTAGGGTGTTTCGAGTGTTTTAGGCTGTTGCGAGTGTTTTAGGCTGTTGCTATGCAGTCAGGCTGTTTCAAGTGTTTTAAGCAGTTGCTATGCAGTTAGGGTGTTTCGAGTGTTTTAGGCTGTTGCTATGCAGTTAGGGTGTTTCGAGTGTTTTAGGCTGTTGCTATGCAGTTAGGGTGTTTCGAGTGTTTTAGGCTGTTGCTATGTATTTAGGGTGTTTCGAGTGTTTTAGGCTGTTGCGAGTGTTTTAGGCTGTTGCTATGCAGTTAGGGTGTTTCGAGTGTTTTAGGCTGTTTCTATGCAGTTAGGGTGTTTCGCAGTGTTGCTATGCAGTTAGGGTGTTTCGAGTGTTATGCGGTGTTACTATGCAGTTAGGGTGTTTCGGGTGTTTCGAGTGTTTTGCGGTGTTGCTATGCAGTTAGGGTGTTTCAAGTGTTTTAGCCTGTTGCTATGCAGTTAGGGTGTTTTGAGTGTTTTAGGCTGTTTCTATGCAGTTAGGGTGTTTCGAGTGTTTTGCAGTGTTGCTATGCAGTTAGGGTGTTTCGAGTGTTATGCGGTGTTACTATGCAGTTAGGGTGTTTCGGGTGTTTTAGGGTGTTTCGAGTGTTATGCGGTGTTACTATGCAGTTAGGGTGTTTCAGGTGTTTTAGGGTGTTTCAAGTGTTTTAGCCTGTTGCTATGCAGTTAGGGTGTTTCGAGTGTTTTAGCCTGTTGCTATGCAGTTAGGGTGTTTCAAGTGTTTTAGGATGTTGCTATGCAGTTAGGGTGTTGAGTGTTTTAGCCTGTTGCTATGCAGTTAGGGTGTTTCGAGTGTTTTAGGATGTTGCTATGCAGTTAGGGTGTTGAGTGTTTTAGCCTGTTGCTATGCAGTTAGGGTGTTTCGAGTGTTTTAGCCTGTTGCTATGCAGTTAGGGTGTTTCAAGTGTTTTAGGATGTTGCTATGCAGTTAGGGTGTTGAGTGTTTTAGCCTGTTGCTATGCAGTTAGGGTGTTTCGAGTGTTTTAGGATGTTGCTATGCAGTTAGGGTGTTTCAAGTGTTTTAGCCTGTTGCTATGCAGTTAGGGTGTTGAGTGTTTTAGCCTGTTGCTATGCAGTTAGGGTGTTTCAAGTGTTTTAGGATGTTGCTATGCAGTTAGGGTGTTGAGTGTTTTAGCATGTTGCTATGCAGTTAGGGTGTTTCGAGTGTTTTAGCCTGTTGCTATGCAGTTGTTAATGAGTTCAGGGTTGCTAGGCGGTTGCTAGGTGTTTTCTTCCTGTTTGGTCTGTAGATGTGGCTCTGGTTTCTCCTTGGATGTGTGTCTGTGGGATTTCTTTGGTCCAGCAGGTGAAATCAGAGCATCTGATCATTTAAAAGTAGCCGCACACCTCTGCTCAACAACACATATGATTTGAGGAATCATTCACTTCTGGAGAACAAATGCTGCAGGAGTGAGTCTGTTTACTGCTGCAGATCAGGAGCAGATGGAGTGAATCCAGAGCAGTCACGAAAGCCACAACACACTCACACACACACACACACACACACACACACACACACACACACACACACACACACACACACACACACACACACACAGTCTCTCCCTCTACACCTTATCAGTGTGACTCCCTTGCTGCACCTGTGCTGAACTGACCCACAACACACACACACACATGCAATAATCATACATATCCATGAAACACACACACTTTTGAGATAGAAAACTTGCAAACTAACATTCGTTATTTCTTTGCGGAAGGAAGTTCCAACTTCCACCCCTCACTTTGGACTTTATTCCATCAACCTGCAACTGCCATAATGCTGTACAGATGTAGAACAACATCAAGAGCTCCAACACACACACACACACACACACACACACACACACACACACACACACACACACACACACACACTGGGGTCTGGCTTTACCATCAAACACTAATCTATTCCACATGAACCACAGCAAGAGAGAGAGAGCACACACACAAACACACACACACACACACACACACACACACACACACACACACACTCCCTGAGGAGAAGCGGCTTCCTGTGGCTTGATTAGGGAGAACCGTGCAAAGACAAGTGCCTCCCACAACAGCACCTGTGACTGTGTGTGTGTGTGTGTGTGTGTGTGTGTGTGTGTCTGTGTGTATGTGTGTGTGTCTGTGTTTCAGGTCAGATGTCAATACAGCCAGGAAACACTTTACACACAACTAATAGAGAGAGTGACACACACACACACACACACACACACAGATCATCTTCATTTGATTTCTGAACCGTTTTGTCCTGCTCATGATATTGAAATTATTACTATTTTGTATTCCCAAACTAGTGTGAGCTGATGAAAAGCTGATAATGAATTAAATACATTTTTATAAAAAACTAAATTTGGTTGAAGCGAAACTAATTATATAATGGAAATCCACAATTTAAATAAATTACTCATTTTAAAACAAAAAAATCAAAACAAATTGATGAAAACCTAATGATTAAATCGAAAATTTTAAATTTAAATAAATAATTATCAAATAAAAACAAAGTAAGTCAATGAAAAGCTAATAATTAAATCATAAAAATATACATTTAAAATAATTTAAAAATAAAAACAAATCTAAATAGAACACTGAATGATTTTATAATGTAAATAAAAGACCATTAACCTTCATCAGAAAACCGTGAACATGTGAACTATCATCTTAGAATCTCAGAGGGACTTCAAGAAAATATTAAAGCTCAAAGGAGTTTCTTTAGGAAAATGAACAATATCAGTAAAACACAGTTTACGTGAGAAACCTCCAAACCTCCACCTCCACTCCTTCATATTTAAAGCACAATATTCCTTCAAGAACAATAACAGGTGGAGAACACACATCTGGAGCTGATCGAACACAACACACACACACACAAATAATCACACAACACATGACATTCATATCAGAATGAGAGAAAACAAAGAGAGAAAG
>JARWKJ010000014.1:39003120-39010620 GCA_029959095.1 Rhinichthys osculus
CACACGGCTGCGCGCATGCACGCACACACACACACGGCTGCGCGCATGCACACACACACACACGGCTGCGCACATGCACACACACACACACACACACGGCTGCACGCACACACACACACACACACACACACACACACACGGCTGCGCGCATGCACGCACACACACACACACACACACGGCTGCGCGCATGCACACACAGCATGCACACACACACACACACACACGGCTGCACGCGCACACACACACACACACACACACGGCTGTGCGCATGCACGCACACACACACACACGGCTGCGCGCATGCACACACAGCATGCACGCACGCGCGCACACACACACACACACACGGCTGAGCACATGCACACACAGCATGCACACACACACACACACACACACACACGGCCGAGCGCATGCACACACAGCATGCACACACACACACACGGCTGCACGCACACACACACACACACACACACACACACACACGGCTGCGCGCATGCACGCACACACACACACACGGCTGCGCGCATGCACACACAGCATGCACGCACGCGCACACACACACACACACACACACACACACGGCTGAGCACATGCACACACAGCATGCACACACACACACACACACACACACGGCTGAGCGCATGCACACACACACACAGGTGACGGGCTTTACTACAGGCGCTTTATTATTTGTGCAGCCTTTCAAGGTATAGAGCTTTTGGCAAGTGACCACAGCACTTCTAATTTAACCTAATTACTGCCAGATGCCTCGATCCCCCCTAACCCCCCCACACACACACACACACACACACACGTGCAAACCAGCCAAATTAACTCACACCTCAACAAACACAACAGATGCAAAGATGTAGTTGGTTTATTCCTTCATTGATCACTTTTGCAACCTGAAAAATACATGCAATCACGACGCTCTGTGTGAGAAACATGCACACGCCGCAGTCAGACCGAAATAAGGCGTGTGTGTGTGTGTGTGTGTGTGTGTGTGTGTGTGACCCACAGGAAGTGTTCGAGGAGAAAACGGGCGGCAGAAGATGGCTGCCATCCAAACTCATTTCCATGGTGATATTCTAACGACCCTTTCATGGGACTCGCCAATCCGATTGGTCGGGGGCCGACACGCCGGTCACGTGACCGCAATCGAAGCAGGCGGGCTCCCTGATTGGCCCCTGAAAACGGAACCTTCGCAAAGAGCCAAATAGAATGTTCCGTCCCATTGAGATCCAGTGCGCTGGATAATTCCATGACATTCCATCCAGACATTAACACACAATCAGCGCTCGAGTGATATCTGATCTGCTATCAGCTCTAAACCCTCACCAAACCCCACCGGACCGTCCCACGGAAACCTGCCAAATCAATTTCAGAGGATTACCAGGAAAGATTGTGGAAATCTGGAAAGGTTTAAGTGGGACTCCAGGCAACCGGTGGAAGTGTAACCTTGGGAAGCAAAAGTCAACTGACAAACAGATGAGATGCTGTGTTTCAGTGGCAGTAGGACACGTGTGTGTGTGTGTGTGTGTGTGTGGAGTTGGTGACGTGCCAGTTGGCACACATATACTTGATTAACTGTCACCATAAACAATCAATCGATGGCAATAATTAAGAAAGGAATTTTAAAGGCACACACAGAAGCAGCTGCGTTCAAGATTTAATAAACACATTATTGGCTCATTTTCAGAATTTTGACGTTATTTAAAATATAGCTCAAAATCTAGGCCTGCTCTGAGATGGCTTAAAACCATAACTAATATTTTTTCAATCAGTAATTATTGCAAAGGTACATTTAAAATATGCAAAGTAAATATAATAAAACTTTAGTCAAAAATAATCAATTGGGTTTTACTAAATGAAACAAGGAAGACTGAAATTGAATAATTTTCATATGCACCAAGAGAACAGATTTATACACATATATAAATAAACTATAAACTATATATAAAGCATATAGCATTATTTAATTTACTATATTTTGCATATTTGTTGTGCATATTTGAAATGAAATGACACATGGCAACTTTCATGAACTTCAGGAAAGTTAATGCTTAAAGATCATCATTAATAATTTTATATTGCCAAAACAAAATAATATAGGATATATCATAAATATTCAATATATTTCCCGGCAGAAAACAACACACACATGAACACACACGCAGAAAGGGAAAAAAAGCATTTCTCATGTTTATGTCACCGTTGTGACCCCGTGACCTCAGAAACAGACCTGAGAACATGTGCGCACACACACACACACACACACACACACACACACACACACACACACACACACACACACAGCAGTTGTTGGACTTGTGTTGTCCTCTGTGTTGTTTTTACGGATTTTGACATCAGACAAACTATTAGTACAAATCACTTGCAACTCGACTAGTGTGTGTTCAACTCTAGCGTTTACTAACCCTAACCTCACATCAGTGTGTGCAGAACAACACACCACAGGAGAACACACACATGAGATCCAGCGAGAGACTCCAGCAATGCCTCAAACTGTGCTCAAGATCCTTCCATCAATACCAGCTCAAGTGTTTCTCATCAAAACAAATGCAACATAACAGCAGAACATCTGAAGATAAGACACACACACAAACACACACACACACGTTATAGATCTGATCCACACTACACATGTGTTACTGAGAAAGACAAAGTGGACATTAAATAAACAAACCAATCACAACACACACACACACACACACACAGCCCCACATAAAGTTAATTAGAATTAAGATGAAGGCTGTGTGTGTGTGTGTGTTTGAAGTGAAGGGTCTGTAATGGTGAACATATGGACTTCAGACGGCCGGATCACAGACGCATTATTAAAATAATAAAACCACCAGGATCAAAGACTGATTACTTCAACATTTCAAACTTGTGGACGTTTTTTCCCCGGCTGCTATTTTAGATCGTTCATGAGCGGCCGAGATTCAGCCGGCCACCACATGTGTGTGTGTCTGTGTCTGTGTGTGTGTGTGTGTTTCGATAGTTTTGTACCTAATAGTAAGTTCAATCTATTTTGGAAAAGATTAAAATAATGTTTTAGATTTTCTGTTTACTGCTTTAAAAAAAACAAACATTATAGAGACAATTGACATGTCCTCATTTAGATGTGTGTGTGTGTGTGTGTGAGTGCGTGTGAGTGCATGTGTGAGTGCATGTGTGTGTGTATGTGTGTGTGAGTGAGTGAGTGCGTGTGTGAGTGCATGTGTGTCTGTGTGGTGTGTGTGTGTGTGTGTGTGAGTGCATGTGTGTGTGTGTGTGTTAAATCTGACCTATTTCCATGCCGGAGTGTCTTAAAACACATTTGGCTTTAGACCAGCTGGACACAAAGACACCGAGAGACACAAAAGGACACTGAAACACATCAAGCTTCACAGTTGCTGATAGTGTTGCTCCTGAATGATGAATCGCTTTGGTTTTTCTTATTTGTAAATCTGATAAAATGATTAGATGTATAAATAAGACCGTGGCCTGTTTGGACGCGCTGTTCGTGTTTGCCGTGAATGGTCGGAGGTTCTTGCGTTCGGAGCTGAACACACACACACACACACACACACACATACACACACACACACGCTGCCGATCTGCACATGTTTGGCACGGGATGAAAAGCCAGCCGGCGGGAATAAAGAACACGGGATTCTCCGTCCCGTCAAACACAAAACACGGACAATCTCACGGATTCTGAGGTTTCAGCTGAGAAATTATTATTATTAAGTATTATTATTATTATTATAATATAACTGTGATTCACAATCATTGCAGTGATTCAGCCTGTCAGTCACATGAGTGAACTTATGAAAATGAGTTGTAGAAATTAAAGTACATTCAATTTAAAAGATTTGAGACTTAGTAATGAGTTACAAAATAACAATAATATGTTTAAATGAAAAAATTAAATTTGAAAAAATTTTCTTAAGAAACTATAGCTATATGAGGAAATCAAAGTTGAACACAACTCATCTATCTATCTATCTATCTATCTATCTATCTATCTATCTCTATCTGTCTGTCTGTCTATCTATCTATCTATCTATCTATCTATCTATCTGTCTGTCTGTCTGTCTGTCTGTCTATCTATCTGTCTGTCTGTCTGTCTGTCTGTCTATCTATCTATCTATCTATCTATCTATCTATCTATCTATCTATCTATCTATCTCTATCTGTCTGTCTGTCTATCTATCTATCTATCTATCTATCTATCTATCTCTGTCTGTCTGTCTGTCTGTCTATCTATCTATCTATCTCTATCTGTCTGTCTGTCTGTCTGTCTGTCTGTCTATCTATCTATCTGTCTGTCTGTCTATCTATCTATCTCTATCTGTCTGTCTGTCTGTCTGTCTGTCTGTCTGTCTATCTATCTATCTATCTATCTCTGTCTGTCTGTCTGTCTGTCTGTCTGTCTATCTATCTATCTATCTATCTCTATCTGTCTGTCTGTCTGTCTGTCTGTCTATCTATCTATCTGTCTGTCTGTCTATCTATCTATCTCTATCTGTCTGTCTGTCTGTCTGTCTGTCTGTCTGTCTGTCTATCTATCTATCTATCTATCTATCTATCTATCTATCTATCTATCTGTCTATCTGTCTATCTATCCATCCATCTATCTATATATCTATCTATCTATCTATCTATCTATCTATCCATCTGTCTATCTATCCATCCATCTGTCTATCTATCCATCCATCTATATATCTATCTATCCGTCTATCTATTTATCTATCCGTCTATCTATCTATCTATCTATCTATCTATCTATCTATCTATCTATCTATCTATCTATCTATCTATCTATCTATCCATCCATCTATCTATCCGTCTATCTATCTATCTATCTATCTATCTATCTATCTATCTATCTATCCGTCTATCTATCCGTCTATCTATCTATCCGTCTATCTATCTATCCGTCTATCTATCTATCCGTCTATCTACCCGTCTATCTATCTATCTATCTATCTATCTATCTATCTATCTATCTATCTATCTATCTATCTATCTATCCATATATCTATCCATCCATCCATCCATCCATCCATCTACAGTATGATTAATTTACTTGGCCAATAAATGTGATTCTAACTGGGATAATCCTGTCAATCAAACTTGAAAAAGTGACCAAATTGAAGTACATGTGTGTAAAAGCGCTGTGTGTGAGTGTCCTCATGTTTCCTGGACAGAGAGTCAGTCTCTCCGAGGATCTGCTCACAGTCACACAGACAGTCCCTCTCTCCGGCACAAACACCAGCTATCCCGGGAATACCGGGGTCTCCGTACCACCCGGACCTCTTCCGACAGATCAATGGGGCTTCACATGATCTCTGGCTCGCTCTCACACACACACGCACACACACACGGACGCACACACACACACGGACGCGCACACACACACGGACGCACACACACACGGACGCACACACACACACACGCACACACACACACGGACGCGCACACACACACGGACGCACACACACACGGACGCACACACACACACGGACGCACACACACACACACACACACACGGACGCACACACACACGGACGCACACACACACGGACGCACACACACACACGGACGCACACACACACGGACGCACACACACACGGACGCACACACACACGGACGCACACACACACGGACGCACACACACACGCACACACACGGACAAACACACGGACACACACACACACACACACACACACACACACACACACACACACACGGACACACATGGACACACACGCACGGACACACACAGTGAAGGAAAACAAATCTATCTATCTAGTAATTCTATTGTTAAATCATTATATTGTTACAGTATGTATATTTATATAAATTCAGGCCAAAATATGTAGCATATTTTAAAAAGTATTCTCTGTCGTCTCAGTTGAAAATGTTTCTAAAATCTTAATAAAAGCTCAAATGACACAGATTGTGTGTTGCTGTGGTTTGTTTTCCGGATGATCCATTTCAGGCACGCTAGATCTGACTTGAAATGTTGCGTAACACAATAAGGATTATATTAATTCTGTTTGTCACAAACACTCCAGTTCTAATGTCCGTGTGTGTGTGTGTCCGTGTGTGTGTCCATACTCCATGCTAACATTGGCCATTTGGACAGAAGTAATTAGTGTGCTGGAAAAACTACACAAACGGTTCATAATTTCCTAAACATCTGGTCAATGGATCGTACATGGACAGATCATGAATAAACAATCTACAAATACACAAAAAAGACTAATTATTTATAAAATCTCAATGCAAGAAAGGATCTTAATAAATAAATTACATATCTATGTTTATATATTTACACACACACACACACACACACACACATAAAAATAAATAATATATAAAAACGCAAAGTAATTTTAAATATAGATTATGATAGATTAACATAACTACAAAACAGATCAACAATACAGTACCTAATTATTGTTATTATGACAATAAATATTAAAATGAAATTTGTGGTTTTACTGGAGAAAGGATGTATTTGCTTTCTTTGCTGTTAAAACAACTTATTGAAAACAAAATGTAATCTGAAAAAAAAAAATATTCAAAACTAACATTTTAAAATGAGTGTAAAATTGTATCTTGATGTAAAAAAGTTACTTAATAAAAAAAAAAAATCCAAACTAATATTTTGAGCATGTAAAAATGTAAAAAAAGAAAAGAAAAGAAAGAGAAAGAAAAAAGCTTATTTGGAAAAATAAAATAAAGATCGTTTAGTTGTGAAATGGCGTATTGCATTGAGCCTGATTTTGAAGATCTCCGAGGGAGAGATCCCGGCGTGAGAGTCTCGGAGAGCTAATTAAACGACAGGAATATTCACTCGGACTCTTAGCATGACAATGGCGATCGGCCGGCGCTGTTGAAGCGGAGCTCGTGTGTGTGTGTGTGTGTGTGTGTGAACAGGCCTTTTGTTTTTCACTGAAGCTCTTTTGTGGATTCATTAGCCGACCCGACGTCCTCCTCCTCAACACTAAACCCCGAGAACCGGGTCGCTCTACACACACACACACACACACACACACGCCCGGCACGGCCCGGAAAACACACGGAGCGAGAGACGTCGGACGCTGTCGGCGGGACCAAAGATGAACATGTTCAACTGTTAAAATAGCAGAATAAACAATCCCAGCAAGAGCCTGGCAGAGGATCAACACACGGGCGCAACGCTGAGACCCAGAGCAAACAATGATGAGAGCGGAGGCCTTCACACACACACACACACACACACACACACGGGCCTATGCATTCGGTCTGAGGGCGGGAAAGTCCAACTTATCCCCGGCCGACACATTTTTCAAGACGACGGGAATGCAGACATTTAGGAAAAATCCAAAGTTTTGTTTTATGTGCATAATATTTACATGAATTATGTAATAAAATTGCCCATATGATAGTAGAATTACAAACATTACACACAATTATGCTCGAGAAATCAGCCGCATTACACATTAA
>JARWKJ010000014.1:39018120-39025620 GCA_029959095.1 Rhinichthys osculus
AATAATTACGAGAAGTCAATTATGAGATAAAAAGTCAAAATTATGACAAACTAAGTCATTATTATGATTATGAGAGAAAGCCAAAATTAGTTAATAAAAAGTAAATTACGTAAGAATGAATGTCATGACAAAAAGTCGAAATTATGTGATAGAAACTCATAATTATGAAATAATTTGAAATCTTGTTACAATCAAAATAATAACAAGTTGAAATTATGACACACTAAGTCATAATAGTGAGATAAAAACTCTAAATTTGATAGTCAAAATAGAAAACATGAGATAAACAGTCAATTTGCGGCACAAAATTATGACAAAGTCTAAATTCTGTAGATAATTATAAATATCTGGGAATCTGGATGGACAAAAGCCTAAATTTTAAATGCCATGTTGATCATCTTGCAAAGAAATTAAAATTCACATTGGGCTTTCTGTATAGGCTAAAGTCTTGTTTCTCCTTGGCTTCACGTAAACGCTTAGTTGCTGGTCTTTTTTTATCCCAGATTGATTATGGAGACACCATTTACAGGTTTGCCTCTCTGTCCACTCTGTCCAAACTTGACCCCCTCTATCATTCAGCACTCAGATATGTCACTAACTGTAGTTTTAGGACACATCATTGTGTATTGTACAATTTATTAGGATGGTCATCTCTTCATTTGCGCAGGCTCGAACACTGGTATATTTTAATTTATAAGGTCATTTTAGGAAAACTTCCAAATTATTTAAACAGGAAATTTTCATCATTTCAAAGCGGTCACAATCTCAGGTCACATAAATGGCTTCAGTTCAAAGTCCCTGCTATCAGAACAGAGGCTGGAAAGCTAAGTCTGTTCTATAGGCCTTTATCGCATCACGATAGAACGCCGGAAGTAGCCGTCAAAAATAGCTGAAGCAGTGTACTGCGTCTTCCGGTTATTGCGTTCGAAATGGCTGCCTGTAATCGCTGGACAACTTCGCTCTCGCATCTCCCAAAAGTTGGCCAAGACGATGTGGTGCGAATCATCCAAGTTGGAGAAAGGATACAAGTTCTTCTACGAGAATTTTGTCTTCAATTATAGAGGTAAGTAGCTTGAATTCTGTTCTGTTGGCGAGTTATCGCTAGCTTGTTATGTTTAGTAAGCTATTCGTCAGCTTGTTAGCTAGATAGGTTCACTTCAAATACAGCGTATCCTATTTGAATAATTCGAACAATGTGACTTTTTTGCTTTCACTTGATGGATTTCATCAGATTTACAGTTTGGATCCAGACAGTGCTACAGTAACGTTACCAAATTACCCCAAACTTGTAATGTGTAGTGAATAGAGCATGGTTTCAGACCTACAAAGGTTCAGGTGCATTTGTTCAGTATGTTTTTGTTTCTTCTGCTGTTGCGGATGCTCTTTTTTGTTGTTCCATATAGCCTATCTGCTGTTGCAGATCTGTACCTTTTTTTTTTTTTCGACTGTTGCCTTAATTTTGTTCAACCTAGTTTTACAATAATGTTCCTAGTGTCAAACAAATGCTAATTACTGTATAGGCTAAACATCCAAACTTTCCCTCAAGTAAATGTTCTCCATTTCTAGATTGTGCTGCATGCCGTTAGACCTGTGGAGTTAAATGGATGCTCCTGCTTGTGTGCTGCTGGAATGGCTTTATGCAAACATGTGGTTGGATTCCTGTTTCAAACGGCTCACTACAGCACCATGGGGCTGAGAACTGTGCCAACCCCACTGTCCTGCACCGGTGTGCTTCAATCATGGCACCGTCCAAGGACACAGGTAAGTTTGTCTAATGCAAGTTGTGTCTTTGAAGTTTGTAAGTGCACACTGTTGGAATACTGATTCTGGTGTAGATGTTTCTACACAGTGTATACATATCCCAGTGGCGTAGGTTTGATTTTGAAATTGGTGGGGACGGGGACATCAATATATAAATATATTTTATATTTTGCAGAGCAGGGGTTGCCTGCATAGGATGTACACCTACCTACAATATGACTTGTGTGCTGAATTAAACTGATACTCTCTCAGACTTGCAACTGAATTTAATTTCTTTTTGTGTTGATACAGGGGATTCGTCCCGAACCCACGGATGAACTCGTGGTACGAAAGCCAAAGGCGCTAGGACGTAGTAGTGTCAAATCTACTCTGTATCGCGCTTACGCTGGTAAGTTTTAATTACGGTAATTTACTTATAGACTTTTATCACGGCAGAATTGATTACTGGAAGTGCTCGTCGAAGCAGTGTATCGATTCTTCCGGTTATGTATTTTCAATGTGCTTTTGTTAACATCTAGTTGAATAAACGCCTCTGAAAATTTGTAAATCATCCTGCGGGTGTTCATTTTAAGAGACAGGAGAAGAGATTTTTTGATGATTACTGTGTACATGATTTTTCAAACTCAAAGGAACTTGTAGGTTTTTAATCTAACATAAGCCATGGCTCTTAAACATGCGTGAAACCCACGTCACCCCACGTCAGTGCTCGTCTAAAAAGTGACCACAACGCTGCAGTGTGTGAGCACTGATGAATAAGATCAAAATGAATATTTTTATTTATTTGTATTAAATATTTTAGTCATTTTTCATTTCACTGTATGTAATTACACGTTTATTCCAAAAAACTGTTAGCCTGTTAAGATGAATTCAATTTGTAGGATCGTTACATTTCTTTACGGCAGTTTAAGACATTAATTCATCTATTTTCATACTGCTCTTACGATAATAGACCATGGTTTTACTACAAATAAAATACAAAATAAAACAACACGTTAATAGTTAAATCATGGTAACCAAAAATCAGCCATATTTTAACCATGTTTATCAGAAAAAAATTGGTAAAATTCAGTTTAGGATTGTAAATTCAGTATGAAATATCAGTAAGAAAAAAACGCTGTTAATGAGAAGGCGAGCACTGGACTTCGTCCGGTTAGTTTGGAAATAAATGTATGTATTAATCAGAATGCGCATTTGAAAGGGGAATATATTTACAGGAGGAACATTTCAACTAGTTGAAGATATAACGTAAACATCCTTAGTGCCGCGTCTAGGACAACTCGAGGTATCACACACCAGATGTGTACTTTCTCAGTTTATGGCCAGCAATATTGTTGTTTAAGCACATTATGGAATTAAGATAATGTCTGTACTATGTTATGATTAAACCTGAATCCGATTATTCATTATTATTACTATTGCTGAAAGTCCGATAACATCAGCAATTTTTAAATGAGAACATGCAGTTAGTTCTTTATATCAGATTAGCTACACTGTCGCTTGTAAATCATTGGCAGTTATTAACTGATGAATGGTTTCTGTTACTTGTGTTTTTAGGACCCCTTCCTGACCCGACGGTGTTGTCAGTTGGAGCCCAACTACGCAACCATCAGCCACAACCTGGCATTTGCAAATTCTTATACGGCCTCTCTGAACTGACTTTAGTGGACTCTAAATTTCTACTAGTCCCTCGAGGTTCAGTTCTTTCTTATCAGTGCACACCAGTAATACCTCGAGAAATCATTAAGCATCCAGAAGCTCCCTCATTCCCACAACTTCCATTAATTAGTGGCTTAACATTAGAACGGCATCTACATTTTGTCCCCAATTGTCATCAGTTTTATCACATACAGAGTTTAGAACTAACCCGTGAATGTGCAAGTATCATCGAAGAGAATACAAGGGGGCAGTCGGAGAATCCTTTGTGGAAGGAAGTCCGACAGCCCCGCCTAACTTCCAGTAGATTCGGCGAAGTTTGTAGCGTTAGAGGGGAGTCATCTAGTCAGGCTCTGGCAGCCAGGATCATAAAGGGGGTAAGGCAAACACCTGCCATGAAAAGGGGTATTGACCTTGAGCCAGAAGTTTTACAACAGTACAGTGACCGTTGCAATGTCAGTGTCGCTCCTTCTGGATTCGTTGTGAATCCTGATGCGCCTTACCTCGGTGCTAGCACTGATGCCAAAGTGTATGATCCCACTGCAAATCCACCCTTTGGGTTAGCTGAAGTGAAATGCCCAGATGTTAACAGTATAACAGGTTACACATGTGAAGTTTATTGGTGGTCAGGCCAAACTAAAAAAAAATCACAAGTATTTCTGGCAAGTGCAAGGCCAGTTAGCCATAACTGGTTTAAAATGGTGTGATTTCATTACATCCACACAAAGTGACCTCACAGTAGAGCGAATTTGGCTCGACGAGTCGCTGATCAGTGAAATGAAAGGTAAACTTGATATATTTTATTTTGCCACATATATGGAAACGTACCTGAAACTAAAGTAACTCCATACATCCCCCCCACCACACACACACACACACAAATGGGATCTCTTTCTGATTTTATTTATGGAACGGACATACCTACTCTCTAATCATCACCACCACCACATGCATGTGCGCACGTACGCACACACAAACATACATACACGCAAATGTTCCCACACACTTGTACTTAATCGATTAATTAATTGTTTTAATTGTAAATTAAATGTATATAAATGTAATATGAGTGTCTGATTTTTTTTAGTGTATAAATGTTATGTTATTGTATTAATTTTTACAAAGTTTGTTTTATTTTTTATAATAGATGTATATATGTCATACTATATATATTATATATATATATATATATATATATAAATAATAAATGCTGTGTCATGTTTTAATGCAATAAAATGAAACCAAACAAATCTGAATCATTCATCTGATGCCTATAGCAGAGTCGCTATTCTGAAACTCTTCAACTAACGTTACTTCAAAACGCGCATTAACCCGATCGAAAACTGACTGGCGAAGCACACGAGTCTCCCCCCAGCTGTTCCACGAAAATCGACTTGGTGTAGTACCGGATTTTAGTCTCTTCCGCCCACTTTTCGAGACGTAAATGCTTTCCTTGTCAAAGTGCAAGCTGCACACAAACGTACTACCCCGACTTCTATGAAACGAAGGACCTTCGTCCCTCCTTATCAATCTCACCCAAGCCTTGCGGAGGTGTTCGTCTTTTGGGAAGTCATGGAAGCTAAGGTATGGCTGTTATGTCTTTGTTTTGATGTTGAACAACCCGGTACACTGCAATAGCACCGGCGAGAGGAGGCAGCCATAGTTTATCTGTTAACCACCGGAAGTGCGAGTACACTGCTTGGCGATTTCGAACGTTCCAAACCAGGAAATGCGATAAAGGCCTATTATGGCCCTAGGTCTTGGAACGATTTGCAGTCCAAACTTAAACTAAAATCTCTCATTTCTTTAAATGATTTTAAACATCGAATAAAGGAGGTGGTCACTATTAACTGTAGTTGCTATGCCAATGCCAGTACCACTTAACTTTTTATTAAATTTATGACTTAATATTGTTTGCTTCTGTGAATAGTAGTATGTAGGGCATTATGTAGTACCTAAATGTTTGCGTTTTGTTGTGTCATGGTGTGTGTGTGATGAGTGTGTGTGTGTGTGTGTGATGAGTGTGTGTGTGTGTGTGTGTGTGTGATGAGTGTGTGTGTGTGTGATGAGTGTGTGTGTGTGTGATGAGTGTGTGTGTGTGTGATGAGTGAGTGTGTGTGTGTGTGTGTGTGTGTGTGTGTGTGTGTGTGTGTGTGTGTGATGAGTGTGTGTGTGTGTGATAAGTGTGTGTGTGTGTGTGTGTGATGAATGTGTGTGTGATAAGTGTGTGATGAGTGTGTGATGAATGTGTGTGTGATGAGTGTGTGTGTGATGAGTGTGTGTGTGATGAGTGTGTGTGTGTGATGAGTGTGTGATGAATGTGTGATGAATGTGTGTGTGATGAGTGTGTGTGTGATGAGTGTGTGTGTGTGATGAGTGTGTGTGTGTGTGATGAATGTGTGTGTGATGAGTGTGTGATGAATGTGTGTGTGATGAGTGTGTGTGTGATGAGTGTGTGTGTGATGAGTGTGTGTATGATGAGTGTGTGTGTGATGAGTGTGTGTGTGATGAATGTGTGTGTGATGAGTGTGTGTGTGATGAATGTGTGTGTGATGAGTGTGTGTGTGTGATGAGTGTGTGTGTGATGAGTGTGTGTATGATGAGTGTGTGTGTGATGAATGTGTGTGTGATGAGTGTGTGTGTGATGAGTGTGTGTGTGTGATGAGTGTGTGTGTGATGAGTGTGTGTGTGATGAGTGTGTGTGTGATGAGTGTGTGTGTGATGAGTGTGTGTGTGTGATGAGTGTGTGATGAGTGTGTGTGTGTGATGAGTGTGTGTGATGAGTGTGTGTGTGTGATGAGTGTGTGATGAGTGTGTGTGTGTGATGAGTGTGTGTGATGAGTGTGTGTGTGTGTGATGAGTGTGTGTGTGATGAGTGTGTGTGCGATGTGTGTGTGTGATGAGTGTGTGATGAGTGTGTGTGTGTGATGAGTGTGTGTGATGAGTGTGTGTGTGTGTGATGAGTGTGTGTGCGATGAGTGTGTGTGTGTGATGAGTGTGTGATGAGTGTGTGTGTGTGATGAGTGTGTGTGATGAGTGTGTGTGTGATGAGTGTGTGTGTGATGAGTGTGTGTGTGTGATGAGTGTGTGATGAGTGTGTGTGTGTGATGAGTGTGTGTGTGATGAGTGTGTGTGATGAGTGTGTGTGTGATGAGTGTGTGTGTGATGAGTGTGTGATGAGTGTGTGTGTGTGTGTGATGTGTGTGTGATGAGTGTGTGTGTGATGAGTGTGTGTGTGTGATGTGTGTGTGTGTGATGTGTGTGTGTGTGATGTGTGTGTGTGTGATGTGTGTGTGTGTGATGAGTGTGTGTGTGTGTGTGTGTGATGAGTGTGTGTGTGTGATGTGTGTGTGTGTGATGTGTGTGATGAGTGTGTGTGTGATGTGTGTGATGAATGTGTGTGTGATGAGTTTGTGTGTGTGTGTGATGTGTGTGATGAGTGTGTGTGTTTTATCTCTCCTGAGGAACTCAAGAAAGAGCTGATTCCTCATTAAAGTCTCGAGAGCAACACATGATCAATAGCTGATCTGCGATCAGTTTCCCAGCATTCATCAGCCGATACAGATCCTGTCATGAGCCGGCTCTCCCCACCCCAGTGCATGCTGGGACACCCGAGGCTGTGTCCTCCTCAAGCCCCAGACGGACAGAAATGAGTCTAAGGGTGTATTCACACCTGCCTTGTTTGGTTCGATTGACTCTAGTTGGTTTCCCCCCTTGGTGCGGACCTTTTGGGCAGGTGTGAATACAGCAATCGAACTCTCGTGCGGACCAAACAACCGAACCGAGACCCAGCTGAAGAGGTGGTCTCGGTCCGGTTCCAAACTAACTCTGGTACGGTTCGTTTACGGTGTGAACATGAACCGACCCAATTGCAAGAAAGCACTGCGGCTTTGAGTTAAAAGGCTTCCGTAGTTGGGCGATTTTGGCATAATGGTTTGTGTTATTGTTGTTCAATACGCGCTGTCTGGCCACACGATACTGTTGCGCGTCTTTCTGCGCGTCGTGTGTGCATCATTGGAATGAATGAATGAATGAGTGTGTGCATCAGGACATTCACATACAGCGCGTTCTCTTTAGTCTAATCGC
>JARWKJ010000014.1:39038120-39083120 GCA_029959095.1 Rhinichthys osculus
TGGCGATCACCGCTGAGTTTCATCGCTGCGTAAATGAAAAGCTGAACACAGGACTTACTGATGACGGCAATCCAGGAGGAACTTTCCGAACTTTCTTCGTCTGGACCTCTAGAAAAACAAAGAAACACAACGTTTAATGTCAACGATTGAGCATTAAAGAACTCACGGCGCTCGCAACGCCCAGCTCACGGGTTCGATTCCCAGGGAACGCATGAACTAATCAAGACTTTACTTTGAATGCAACATCTGCCGAATGCATGAGTGTAAATGAGTCACTAAACAAAAGCCTTCAAATTCACAGAACGTGTGACAGACAGTCGGTGTTGTGTGTGTGTGTGTGTGTGTGTGTGTCTGACAGAAATAAAAGCGGGTTTGTTGTGCCCTGAAGGCTGACACACACGTCCTCAAGGTTGGCAGCTCAAGGCTCGAGGTGACACAAATAAAAGTCTTTAAATGCACAAAAAAGAGAAAATCAATAATCACTGCGAGCCCCTTTTGACAGAAGAGATTAAAAAATAACAAATGAAAAATCACTGTTCTTGAAGATCCTGCCATGATAAAACAGATGCAAGGATAACGGCAAAGACAGTGTGTGTGTGATGATGATGATGATGATGATGAAGGACTCACCCATGGAGTCGCTGTGCATGGGTCGCCGTCGAGGGTTTGCTGTGTAATGCTGGTAATACTGGGAGCCCAGTTTAGTGGGAGACACCGTCTCGGGACTGACCATTCCCACTTCACCTCCCATGAGACTCGACTGGACACACACACACACACACACAACAAGAGCCAGACGTTACACACGCTAGAAACACGACTGAATTAACAAACACGACAGACATTCCTGGAGTTAAACACAGCGGCAGAGCAGAAGACCTCAAAGAAACACACACACACACACACACACTATAGGAACTAGTGTTAAATGTCAGAAATTGGGCAATGTTGTATTAAAGCACGTTTTTGTTTTTATTTTTTTTAAAGCCTTGGATTAGCATTATAATTTTTTTTTTTTTTTGGGATAATTTGATCAAAACAACCTCAAAGAAACACACACACACATTATAGAAACTAGTGTTAAATGTCAAAAATTGGGCTAAAAAATTATGCAATGTTGTATTAAAGCCCGTTTTTTTAAAAGCCTTTGATTAGCATTATAATTTTTTTTTGTTTTGTTTTTTGAGACGATTTGATCAAAACAACCTCAGAAACACACACACATTATAGGAGCTGCATGGGATAATACACTGAAACTCTGAAGCCGTGCAACAAATGAGCAAAAATACATTTTGCTCCAGTGATTTTTTGGACACAGTTTCTCTCTGAGATCATCTGTCCAACAACGCCTGCATCGAACCCGCGGTTTCATTAAAACATTACAGGAGCATAATTAAACACACCGTTTCAGCAACAAAAAAATGACAGATGCTCAAAATAAAATTTTCAAATGTTGTATCAAAGCACACTTCTTTTTTTTTCTTTTTTTTTTGAGAAAAAAAGGTTTTAAAAGGCGTTTAATTAGGATTATGAACGTTGTGACACTTAAAATTCATTTTACCTTCATAATTAAAGCCACAATTTCATCAAAAAACAACAGATGCTTGAAATGCTAATTTTGTGTTCAAAAAGTGATGCAATGTAGTATTAAAGCACACAATGTTTTTAAAAAGCCAAAAGGTCTTTAATTAGGATTATAAAATGATGTGACATTTTTACCTTCATAATTAAAGCCACGATTTCATCACTCAGAATGACAGAAATACACAAAACATGCATGAAATGCTAAAAAAGTGACACAGCGTTGCATTAAAGCGGACAGAAAACGTTTAATTAAGATTATTAAAGTTGTGGTGTTTAAAAGTCTTCATAAAGGCACAATTTCATAAAAAATGACAGAAATATACAAACTCTTGAAACGTCAATTTCACATTTCTGTTCTAAAAATTACGCAATGTTTATTAATACGACATTTCAAGCATCTGTAATTTTTTGATGAAATTCTGGCTTTAATTATGAAGATCAAATTCACAACTTTTATAATCCTAATTAGGCTTTTTTTTATAAAAAAAAAAAAAACGTGTTTAATTAGGATTGTAAAAGTTGTGATGTTTAAAAGACAATTTGACCTTCATAATTAAAGCCACAATTTTATCCAAAAAAATGATAAAATTATACAAACAGATGCTTGAAATGTCAAGTTTGCACTGAAATGTGATACACTGTTGTGTATTAAAGCACACAATGTTTTTACAAAGTCAAAATGCCTTTAATTAGGATTATAAAAGTTGTGATGTTTAAAAGACAAATTGACCTTCGTAATTAAAGCCACAATTTCATCAAAAGAGGCAGACATATGCTTGAAATGTCAATTGTGCTAAAAAGTGATCAGTGTATTAAAACACACAATGTTTAAAAGGCCTTTAATTAGAATTATAAAAGCTTTGACGTTTACAAAACAATTTGACCTGTAATTAAAGACATTATATGTAGATATGAGACAACAATCCAGCATCCGTGTGTCCCAGCGAATCTCCCACACACACTTACCCAGCACACACTCTTCCCAGCACACACTCTTCCCAGCACACACTCTTCCCAGCACACACTCTTCCCAGCACACACTCTTCCCAGCACACACTCTTCCCAGCACACACTCTTCCCAGCACACACTCTTCCCAGCACACACTCTTCCCAGCACACACTCTTCCCATCACACACTCTTCCCAGCACACACACTTACCCAGCACACACTCTTCCCATCACACTCTTCCCAGCACACACTCTTCCCAGCACACACACTTACCCAGCACACACTCTTCCCATCACACACTCTTCCCAGCACACACACTTACCCAGCACACACTCTTCCCATCACACTCTTCCCAGCACACACTCTTCCCAGCACACACTCTTCCCAGCACACACTCTTCCCAGCACACACACTTACCCAGCACACACTCTTCCCATCACACACTCTTCCCAGCACACACACTTACCCAGCACACACTCTTCCCAGCACACACTCTTCCCAGCACACACTCTTCCCAGCACACACTCTTCCCAGCACACACTCTTCCCAGCACACACTCTTCCCAGCACACACACTTACCCAGCACACACTCTTCCCAGCACACACTCTTCCCAGCACACACTCTTCCCATCACACACTCTTCCCAGCACACACACTTACCCAGCACACACTCTTCCCATCACACTCTTCCCAGCACACACGATTCCCAGCACACACTCTTCCCAGCACACACTCTTCCCAGCACACACACTTACCCAGCACACACTCTTCCCATCACACACTCTTCCCAGCACACACACTTACCCAGCACACACTCTTCCCATCACACTCTTCCCAGCACACACTCTTCCCAGCACACACTCTTCCCAGCACACACTCTTCCCAGCACACACACTTACCCAGCACACACTCTTCCCATCACACACTCTTCCCAGCACACACACTTACCCAGCACACACTCTTCCCAGCACACACTCTTCCCAGCACACACTCTTCCCAGCACACACACTTACCCAGCACACACTCTTCCCAGCACACACTCTTCCCATCACACACTCCTCCCATCACTCAATCTTCCCATCACTCAATCTTCCCATCACACACTCTTCCCAGCACACACTCTTCCCAGCACACACTCTTCCCAGCACACACTCTTCCCAGCACACACTCTTCCCAGCACACACTCTTCCCAGCACACACTCTTCCCAGCACACACTCTTCCCATCACACACACTTACCCAGCACACACTCTTCCCAGCACACACTCTTCCCAGCACACACTCTTCCCAGCACACACTCTTCCCAGCACACACTCTTCCCATCACACACACTTACCCAGCACACACTCTTCCCAGCACACACTCTTCCCATCACACACTCTTCCCAGCACACACTCTTCCCAGCACACACTCTTCCCAGCACACACTCTTCCCAGCACAGACTCTTCCCAGCACAGACTCTTCCCAGCACAGACTCTTCCCAGCACACACTCTTCCCAGCACACACTCTTCCCAGCACACACTCTTCCCAGCACACACTCTTCCCAGCACACACTCTTCCCAGCACACACTCTTCCCAGCACACACTCTTCCCAGCACACACTCTTCCCAGCACACACTCTTCCCAGCACACACTCTTCCCAGCACACACTCTTCCCAGCACACACTCTTCCCATCACACACTCCTCCCATCACTCAATCTTCCCATCACTCAATCTTCCCAGCACTCACACACTCTTCCCAGCACTCACACACTCTTCCCAGCACTCACACAAGCACTCACACACTCTTCCCAGCACTCACACACTCTTCCCAGCACTCACACACTCTTCCCAGCACTCACACACTCTTCCCAGCACTCACACAAGCACTCACACACTCTTCCCAGCACTCACACACTCTTCCCAGCACTCACACACTCTTCCCAGCACACACTCTTCCCAGCACACACACACTCTTCCCAGCACTCACACACTCTTCCCAGCACTCACACACTCTTCCCAGCACTCACACACTCTTCCCAGCACTCACACACTCTTCCCAGCACACACACACTCTTCCCAGCACTCACACACTCTTCCCAGCACTCACACACTCTTCCCAGCACTCACACACTCTTCCCAGCACTCACACACTCTTCCCAGCACACACACACTCTTCCCAGCACTCACACACTCTTCCCAGCACTCACACACTCTTCCCAGCACTCACACACTCTTCCCAGCACTCAGACACTCTTCCCAGCACTCACACACTCTTCCCAGCACTCACACACTCTTCCCAACACTCACACACTCTTCCCAGCGCTCACACACTCTTCCCAGCGCTCACACACTCTTCCCATCACACACTCTTCCCAGCACTCACACACTCTTCCCAGCACTCACACACTCTTTCCAGCACTCACACACTCTTCCCAGCACTCACACACTCTTCCCAGCACTCACACACTCTTCCCATCACACACTCTTCCCAGCACACACTCTTCCCAGCACACACTCTTCCCAGCTCACACTCTTCCCAGCACACACTCTTCCCATCACACCCACTTCCCAGCACACACTCTTCCCAGCACACACTCTTCCCATCACCCACTCTTCCCAGCACACTCTTCCCAGCACACACGTTTCCCAGCACACACTCTTCCCAGCACACACTCTTCCCATCACACACTCTTCCCAGCACACACTCTTCCCATCACACACACTATTCCCATCACACACACTCTTCCCAGCACACACTCTTCTCATCACACACTCTTCCCAGCACACACTCTTCCCATCACACACACTCTTCCCATCACACACTCTTCCCAGCACACTCTTCCCAGCACACACTCTTCCCATCACACACTCTTTCCATCATCACACTGTTCTCAGCACACACTCTTCCCATCACACATTCTTCTCATCACACACTCTTCCCAGCAAACACTCTTCCCATCACACACACTATTCCCATCACACACTCTTCCCATCACACACTCTTCCCAGCACACACTCTTCCCATCACACACTCTTTCCATCATCACACTGTTCTCAGCACACACTCTTCCCAGCACACACTCTTCTCAGCACACACTCTTCCCATCACACACTCTTCCCAGCAAACACTCTTCCCAGCACTCACACACTCTTCCCATCACTGACTCTTCCCAGCACACACTCTTCCCAACACACACTCTTCCCAGCACACACTCTTCCCAGCACACACTCTTCCCAGCACACACTCTTCCCAGCACACACTCTTCCCAGCACACACTCTTCCCAACACACACTCTTCCCAGCACACACTCTTCCCAGCACACACTCTTCCCAACACACACTCTTCCCAGCACACACTCTTCCCAGCACACACTCTTCCCAAAACACACTCTTCCCAGCACACACTCTTCCCATCACACACACTCTTCCCATCACACACACTCTTCCCAGCACACACTCTTCCCAGCACACACTCTTCCCATCACACACTCTTCCCAGCACACACTCTTCCCAGCACACACTCTTCCCAACACACACTCTTCCCAGCACACACTCTTCCCAGCACACACTCTTCCCAAAACACACTCTTCCCAGCACACACTCTTCCCATCACACACACTCTTCCCATCACACACACTCTTCCCATCACACACACTCTTCCCAGCACACACTCTTCCCAGCACACACTCTTCCCATCACACACTCTTCCTATCACACACTCTTCCCAGCACACACACTCTTCCCATCACACACACTCTTCCCATCACACACTCTTCCCAGCACACACTCTTCCCAGCACACACTCTTCCCAGCACACACTCTTCCCAGCACACACTCTTCCCAGCACACAGTCTTCCCATCACACACTCTTCCCAGCACACAGTCTTCCCAGCACACACTCTTCTCAGCACACAGTCTTCCCATCACACACTCTTCCCAGCACACACTCTTCCCATCATTACACTGTTCTCAGCACACACTCTTCCCATCATTACACTGTTCTCAGCACACACTCTTCCCATCATTACACTGTTCTCAGCACACACTCTTCCCATCATTACACTGTTCTCAGCACACACTCTTCCCATCATTACACTGTTCTCAGCACACACTCTTGCCATCATTACACTGTTCTTAGCACATATTCTTCCCAGCACACACTCTTGCCATCATTACACTGTTCTCAGCACACACTCTTCCCATCATTACACTGTTCTCATCACACACTCTTCCCATCATTACACTGTTCTCAGCACACACTCTTCCCGTCATTACACTGTTCTCAGCACACACTCTTCCCATCATTACACTGTTCTCAGCACACACTCTTCACATCATTACACTGTTCTCAGCACACACTCTTCCCATCATTACACTGTTCTCAGCACACACTCTTCCCATCATTACACTGTTCTCAGCACACACTCTTCCCGTCATTACACTGTTCTCAGCACACACTCTTCCCATCATTACACTGTTCTCAGTTCACACCGTTCTGCTAATCAAGCTAACGAGCGCTCGCTCCAGAGGAAAGACAGCTAGCGGAAACGTGTGTATATCTTTCCCAGTCGGGAGTGTGTGAGGAAGTCTGATGGGGGAACGTAACATAAACTTCCTAACTTTTCCGGGAGACTGGAGGGGGAAGCGTCCTGGGCCGGGGCTCATTAGAAGATGTGATAAAGTATGGAGAATGTTTGCGCTGAGCTGAATTCAAATGACGGCATCTCTCACAACAGACTTAGCGATGCTTGACTAGCGCCTCATTCACATGCAAAACAAGCTAAATAGGCCAATTACGTGGCGGCCCCTGGTCGCAGGAGGAGAGCGGGGTCTGACGCCTTTCACAGGCTAAAACAAAAGAGCCCTTGTCTTAAATAACTCGCCCCTCTCACAGTTAAAGAGGTTTTTTATGCAAAAGAGGGGGAGTTTTAAAACAAAAGTGTCTCGTTCTTCTACGGGACGGTCGGTTTATCTCAAGCGCGCTGTTGCCGGGCAACTTCGGGCAGAGAGAAAAAAGCCCGGCGTTCCCGGCGCGTTCCTCATGCCCAGTTTGGGAGCCGGCTGGCACGGGTACCCAGCTGGCATCCAGAGGAAATATTAACAAAGATAAATGACACACACCTGAAGACGCCCGTGAAGGATTACCGGCCCGCATTAATAACAGCAGGCGCATGCTTGCATGGACACCAAATGATGATTGCGAGAAACGGAGAAGACATTAACGTAATTGGAAAAGTGCAACAAACAAAAAAACACGAGACAAAAATACCAGAAAGTGTGTGAGAGAGAGAGACAGAGCGAGGGAGAGAGAAAGGAAGAGAGAGATACAGAATACAGAGAGAGAGAGAGAGAGAGGAAGAAAGAGAGATAGAGAGAGAGATACAGAGAGAGAGAATTTTTCACAGAATTTTTAAATGTTCATTAACTGTTCTCTTTTATTTGATTTATTTATTTTACACTGTTAATTTGTAAAAATTAATTTAATTTGTACATTTTGATGTTATAATATTTTACTATTTTGATGTCTTTCTAATTATTCTATGTATTCCAAGCTTTGGCAATATTGTATGATGTACAGTCATGCCAATAAAGCAATTTTGAATTGAATTGAATTGAGAGAGAGAGAGAGAGAGAGAGAGAGAGAGAGAGAGAGAGGGAGAGAGAGATACAGAAGCATCACGGATATCTCTGTAATATCTCAGATGTTTCTCCTGGACCACAAAGAGATTAAACAGAGAAGAGGAAAAGATCCCTGCAATCTGATGTGAACGCAAAACCTGAAAAAATGGCACCATCTGATAAAAAAATAGTAAAAATTAAAATTTTGAAGCCTTGCCAACAGAATGAAAGCCTCTTAACAAAGATTGCATCATTTTATAGTTAAATGACCCTGGGATTAAAAAGTGCAGTTTTAATGGGTTTCAATGGGGACATTCTTGTCCAAAAGGCGCTAAGAGGGAGTATTTTGTGTACCTAGTGCAAAATTGATTTTTTAAAGAAAATGGTGGTGAAATAGTAAAATTCCAATAAAAATACACACCTGTGCCAAATTTTATGCAGTTAGCACTAACACAGGCAAAGTGATAAAAAAAAAAAAAAACTGAAAAGGACAAAAATGTCCATAAGGATGCACAAGGGTTAAAATCAACATTGGTTGGCCAAAGTGCTGTTCAGGAAAGTAAGAGAGAGAAAAAAAGAGCAAGAAACACAAAAAATATATATACAAAAGCTACGGTAGATTAAAAGCACAAGAGAAAAGATGTGTTTTTATCTTAGGGCCGAACGCTCGCGCTGGTCTCCTGATCTACGTGATCTGGATGGGTTACGAGCGACAATTAAATCAGAAAAGGTATTTGGGGGCTTGGTTTCTGAGAGATTTATAAATGAATAACACATTTTTTAAAATCAACTCTGTATCGGACTAGTGATGTGATCTCGTTTTGGAGACGAGAGATGAAGAGAGACATATGAGTCACAGTGTTTTAATTCTCCTAATGAACTTCTTAACGCGTACACTTCAATCCTTCAGAGCAATACAACTTTCCGGGGGAAAACAGAGGAAGAGGGAGACAGGGAAAGAGCAGCGAGATGGATGTTGTGAAGGGAAAGAAGGAGTGCAGAGGGAAGCAGGGAGGCTATAAAGAGCAGGAGCGCTGAAACAGATGAACGAGGACCCCGTGAGCACTTCATCTCCTCGGGTCGGGGATGCTAAATGGCCCGCGGTCTGGCGGACCCACGGGGGGCCCGTTCCCCTCGGACACAGAGCCCTCCGACACACATGGGATCTGTCCCCGACGGGCCACCGTAGACGAAGCCACCCCGCCTTTAAACTACAAACTCCCTCTCAGGCTCCGTCACACTAGCCTGACGCTAGTGCTAGTCAGAATGTGACTGTGATTATGGCGTGTTTCAACCGAACCAGGAAAGAAAATGCCTCTGCACTAGGGCGGAGACTTTACGTTCGAAAATCAACTGCACAATCCGATCGGACCAACCAACACAAGTTTCGAAAAACGAAAATAGGGAATCGATTTTACCCACCTTAAATGTGTTTTAGGTGGACAGATCAACACAGCACACAGAACATGTAGGATGCTGGAAAATAACAGCATCCTATTTATGTCTTTTCTGTAAACCAAATGCTTTTTAATATTCGCTATTACTTCAATGCAAGTGAACAAGCGCGCCGTTATTTGTTGCGTAGTGACGTGTGTGTTCAAGTAAGCCAGAAATGTGCAGATTCTGCAATACGCTGTATTTAATATATCTTGATCTCACGAGTAAATCCGCGCAGATTTGTCTTACACGAACTTCCCCAGCAAACTGAGTAAACACAGAAACGCCAGATTGGCTCGTGATTTGACAGCGTTTCCCGCCAGAGTTCATTTTTCCCCGCGTTTGGCGGGTCGAGGGTGTTAATATCAATCCCTGAATGTTGCGCTCCTGTTTGTCATTGTGCACGAAACTTCACACCAATAAATCATCAGAAATATTGCTGACTTGTGCGCATCTCAAGCGCCCTCTTTACACTCGTCCTAATGCCTGTTAGGTGTCCGTGGATTTGCCGATATTTGGTGTTGAAAATGGAAACGTCTTTAGAAATGGAAAATAGATTTTACAATCGATTCAATGAACACTAATGTCTCAAAAATCGAACAGGATTTTTCACAAAAGTGACAGCCCTAGTTTCTGCACTCAATTGGATCGACCTACAACAACTAATCAGAGCAACGGAGTAAAGTGACGTGATGAATGCGCTGTCTACATCTTCTATAACAGACGCTATGGCTGAATCTACACATCTCAGTTCTCCAGCGGCGGCCATCTTCGTTGTAAACGAATTCAACCCAAGCGCTCTTTGGTGACGTGGATGATTACGTTACGCTTGATCATCTGTCCATCATCGTATAAAGCCCGCCCTGATGATTTCTGAATCTACATCAGGAAAACAGAGCACAATGTGGGAGAGAACAGCTAAAGATAACCTCCCTCTTGTTGTTCTTTCTTCTTTATTGTGAAGGAAGAAGTTTTCGTCCATATAATGAAAGTCAATGGGGTCCAAAACAACACTGGGACATTTTCCAATATATGTTCTTTTAGGGTGAGTACATGACGACTGAATTGACAGTTCCTGGATGAGATATCCATTTAATTGTGATTTCTTTATCTTTCTCAACTGGGGTCAAGGTTTGGCAGTTTTTGATGCTTAGGCTAACCACTGATGTAGCTACACCATTAGGAGGGGGACATTTTATTAAGAGATATTTTGATTCAAAATGAGACTAAAATGGAAACTTTTAATGATTCATAATATACAATATAGTGAGATCATAGGACATATGTTTAAAAAGAAATATATACTGTTTCACTTTCCATTATGCTTCAAATAGTATGCAGTGTATAGTATGCAGTTTATAGTATGCAGTTTATAGTGTATAGTATCCAGTGTATAGTATGCAGTGTATGGTATGCAGTGTATAGTATGCAGTTTATAGTGTATAGTATGCAGTTTATAGTGTAAAGTATGCATTGTATAGTATGCAGTTTATAGTGTATAGTATGCAGTTTATAGTATGCAGTGTATATTATGCAGTTTATAGTATGCAGTGTATAGTATATAGTTTGTAGTATGCAGTTTATAGTATGCAGTTTATAGTGTATAGTATGCAGTTTATAGTGTAAAGTATGCATTGTATAGTATGCAGTTTATAGTGTATAGTATGCAGTTTATAGTATGCAGTGTATATTATGCAGTTTATAGTATGCAGTGTATAGTATATAGTTTGTAGTATGCAGTTTATAGTATGCAGTTTATAGTGTATAGTATGCAGTTTATAGTGTAAAGTATGCAGTGTATAGTGTATATTATGCAGTTTATAGTATGCAGTGTATAGTATATAGTTTATAGTATGCAGTTTATAGTATATAGTTTATAGTATGCAGTTTATAGTATACAGTAGTATGCAGTGTGCAGCAGGTGAACGCTGCCACAGACTGTGTTCTGATGATGATGAAGTGTTCACACTGCTCTGGAATGCCATCATCACACACACACACACACACACACAGCATTGAGTAATGAGGCAGTGATGAGCGCAGGGGTCAAAGGTCAGAGAACTGTCTCAGCTGCTGCCGAGGAGCCGTGATGACACAGCAGAGAGCGAGAGAGAGAGAGAGAGAGAGAGTGTGTGTGTGTGTATGGTGAACTAATCCACCTTTATGCACACAGTCCGAACTGAATACCCCTCCATTGCTTCCCAAAACACACACACACACACACACACACTCAGCAGGAGGGAACCGATGCATGTGAGCATCTCAGGAAAGATACATTAATTATGAGAACACAGTACAGCACACCTGTACACACAAACACGCACACACACACACACACACACACACACACACACACACGCGCATGCACACGCACACACACCTGTACACACACACACATTCATGTCTATAAAATACCAAAACCTTATTTAGATGGAAATATTTGCCATTCAAATGCACTAATTTATAGTGCACAATTACTGCATATAATTATGACCTGATAACAGCATGTGTGTTGGGCAATCTCACGATCAACAGTGCTGGCGATGAGACACAGGTGAGAAGAGTTAAACTCACTTATGCAAATGAGGAATCACTGGTTGCACTGGCATCCAATGGGACGCTGATGCTTATGATGGATACAGATGTCAATCAAAAAGCCTACTTTCATTCAAATATGACTTTCTCCATCTGTGAAATGACTTTTGTTTCCTGCTGATGTAATCAAGGCTGTGTGGGCGGGATCAATAAAAAAAATTCTATATTAAATCCTGATTAATAAAATCAAGCTCCATCTACATTATTTCTAACTAAATATATATGTATATATATATATGTGTTAAATGCACTGTATAATGTTAAGAAAGAAAGAAAGCCCACAAATGAGATTTATTTGTGCAATTTCAATAAAGTGCAATAAAGAGTGTATATATATATACACTCACCGGCCACTTTATTAGGTACCCCATGCTAGTAACGGGTTGGACCCCCTTTTGCCTTCAGAACTGCCTCAATTCTTCGTGGCATAGATTCAACAAGGTGCTGGAAGCATTCCTCAGGGAGTTTGGTCCATATTGACATGATGGCATCACACAGTTGCCGCAGATTTGTCGGCTGCACATCCATGATGCGAATCTCCCGTTCCACCACATCCCAAAGATGCTCTATTGGGTTGAGATCTGGTGACTGTGGAGGCCATTTTAGTACAGTGAACTCATTGTCATGTTCAAGAAACCAATTTGAAATGATTAGAGCTTTGTGACATGGTGGAAGTAGCCATCAGAGGATGGGTACATGGTGGCCATAAAGGGATGGACATGGTCAGAAACAATGCTCAGGTAGGCCGTGGCATTTAAACGATGCCCAATTGGCACTAAGGGGCCTAAAGTGTGCCAGGAAAACATCCCCCACACCATTACACCACCACCACCAGCCTGCACAGTGGTAACAAGGCATGATGGTTCCATGTTCTCATTCTGTTTACGCCAAATTCTGACTCTAACATCTGAATGTCTCAACAGAAATCGAGACTCATCAGACCAGGCAACATTTTTCCAGTCTTCAACTGTTCAATTTTGGTGAGCTCTTGCAAATTGTAGCCTCTTTTTCCTATTTGTAGTGGAGATGAGTGGTACCCGGTGGAGTCTTCTGCTGTTGTAGCCCATCCGCCTCAAGGTTGTGCGTGTTGTGGCTTCACAAATGCTTTGCTGCATACCTCGGTTGTAACGAGTGGTTATTTCAGTCACTGTTGCCCTTCTATCAGCTCGAACCAGTCTGGCCATTCTCCTCTGACCTCTGGCATCAACAAGGCATTTCCGCCCACAGAACTGCCGCTCACTGGATGTTTTTTCTTTTTCGGACCATTCTCTGTAAACCCTAGAGATGGTTGTGCGTGAAAATCCCAGTAGATTAGCAGTTTCTGAAATACTCAGACCAGCCCTTCTGGCACCAACAATCATGCCACGTTCAAAGTCACTCAAATCACCTTTCTTCCCCATACTGATGCTCGGTTTGAACTGCAGGAGATTGTCTTGACCATGTCTACATGCCTAAATGCACTGAGTTGCCGCCATGTGATTGGCTGCTTAGAAATTAAGTGTTAACGAGCAGTTGGACAGGTGTACCTAATAAAGTGGCCGGTGAGTGTATATGGTGTATGTAGTATATACTGTATGAATGTATATATATATATATATATATTCATTATTATATAAATATAATTATATAGAATAAATTAATTGTAATTTTAAATGTATAGAATTAAATTATTACTATATTTTAATATAATTTTGTTACAATATTATTAATAATATAAATCTTAGTATATATATATATATATAATTGATCATTGTAATTATTAATAAGCATGCAACATATGTCATATCGCTATATTTTGAATGTGTGTATCGTTGCATACTATAGTATTTCACATTCTATTATGATTTCAATAGTGTAAAGCGTGTGCTAATATAATATTCTGTCAGAAAGCTGATATCTGAACGAAACACGACGGAGAAATCCATTAATCTCCCGAGCTATGAAAGAGAAAAGCAAGGATCAGGCCTATCCCACAATCCTCTCTGCTCAGGACACACATCACACACACACACACACACCCTTCGGTGTCAAACCGAACGCCAGTCAAAAGACGAGCGAGCGCTTCACACTCAGGCTTTTTCCTTTAGGAAGCGCAGAGAGACAAACACCTCGGAAACGGATCGGCGCCAGAACCGGAGGAAATCTGCATCTGTGTATGTGTGTATCCGACACACACTCGCTGGCACGACGCCTCGATCACACACAGGAAGAGACACGACGACATCCAAAGCCTTTTATCTGAGAGCTAAAATGCAATGAAAAGGTAAATGCGGGTATAAATGAATATTTGTAAACCCATTAAAGTGGAGGTGATGTTAGCGGAGTCTGAAAATACCCACGCTTTTGAGTGTGTGTGTGTGTATAAGAGTCCTCACACTGATTTCTGGCTCTCGTCACCTAGTGAAGCTTTAGCACAGGAAGAGGAATTGGATGCAAAGAGACGGCAGGTGAAGATACACACACACACTCTCACACACGGGCCTTTTTACAGCAGGGCTTTTAACAAGGGGCAATTAACACTTTGACGTGCAACAAGGAGAAAAGTACTCGAGCAGACAAGCAGCTAAATATCAGAGAGACATGAGGAGTAATCACACACACACACACACACGCATAAGTGTAAATCACCGCTTTTTCAACAAAAAAAAATAACATCTCGAGTTAAACATCAAATCATAAATGAGTCGTGAACGTTGCAGCGAGTCAAATAGAGCGCACACACACACACACACACACACACACACTAATATACACATATACAGCGGCCGTAAGAGAACCTGGACACTAATCAACTCATTTATTGTAAAGAACGGATATTTAAACGGATCCTATTCTGCTTTTGCACATGTTCATGTTTCTTTAGTGTGTGTAATGTTGCAGTTCTCCTGTATATCAGTGTCAGTGTTTCTGAACTCCTGAAACGCCTCCATTGTAGTCTCGAGTTTCTTCCGGGAACACGTCACAATATTCCTCATTATAATAATTCATACACAGAATAAAGGGGCGGGGCCTGGTTGAGTTAGTTAGTAGTGTGTTAAACTGGTGGTTATGGAAAGGGGCGGGACATTTCCCAAACACACTCGAAGCACTCGACCAATCACAGCACACTGATCCAGCCGACCAATCAGAGCACAGTGTGCTTTTCAGAAGGAGGGGCTTCATAGAGACAGGAAGTAAACAGAGCGTTACTGCCAGACTGGGAAGAGAGGAGCCGCAACAATGGAGAATATGAGGAAAATAATCAACATTCAAGCGGGAAAACCTGTTCTAGTAGAGACTAAAACACAATCAAGAA
This sequence comes from Rhinichthys osculus, assembly GCA_029959095.1. NCBI lineage: Eukaryota > Metazoa > Chordata > Actinopteri > Cypriniformes > Leuciscidae > Rhinichthys > Rhinichthys osculus. The sequence goes on from JARWKJ010000014.1 coordinate 39,053,583, forward strand.
TCCAGAAACAATCATTAACAATCATAATTTACTTGCTTATAATCATCATTAAGAAGAAGATGAGCTGTAACATGTTTTTTGTCAGTTTCATTAACTCACCAGAAGAACTCAATCAGTGTTTGAGGAACAGAACGTCTGAATTCACATCTGATAAAACTGTGTTTCCCAAACTGAGTTCATGAGAGAAATAAATCATCAAAATATAAAACGAAACAAATCATTTAAAAATAAAAACAATCCAAATGTGTATAGAAGTGGATAACTACTGAAATCATTGAAAATAAAATTATAATAAATAATTTAAAAGTGCTTTATTTTATTTATATTTTATTTTAATGTATAATATTTTATAATGTAAAATTATTAATGCAAAAAAAATCTAGTTGTTTACTTTTTTGTGATCAACTTTTTTTTTTTTTTTTGATATAACACAATACATCCATTCAAGCAAAGAAACAGAGAAGGGGGAGAAACTAATTCCTTTATTTCACATCAACATGAATCTGCGTTTCATTTTATCTTCAACGATAGCCAACAAACACCAGCACTCATGCGTGAGGAGGAACGAGTGGACAGCTGTGTGTGTGTGTGTGTGTGTGTGTGTGTGTGTGTGTTTGTGAGTGTGGCCTTGACCAGTAACCCAATCACAGTCTAAAACTCTGCACAGGAAACGGACACACACACACACACACACACACACACACACACACACACACACACACACACACACACACACACACACACACACACACACACACACATTCCTAAGATATTTCCACAGCAGACTAATGCATCACGAACTCCCACCCACACACACACACACACACACACAGATGTTTCCATATCAGAGCACCACTAAATTGCAGCTGTACTCCTCTCACAAACACACACTTTGAGTAAATGACATTGTCATGTGACCGTGAGCATCTTTCTCTCTGCAACCCAATTAAAAACCGTCTGATCCGACTGCTGTGTGTGTGTGAGAGAGAGAAATATGTTTATTTGTGTTCCTGTTAACTCATATTCACACTGTAACTCACTTACATCCACACACACAATAAACAACCACACAATAATAATTCATGTCAACTCTGTATATAATTTCTTCCCGTTATTATTTTTACGTGTTATATTACAGCATATGACCAGCTGAGACCCTCCACATGTGTGTGTGTGTGTGTGTGTGAGAGAGACTTTTTCGTTCCCACCCCGATTAGATTAATAAACAAGATTTTGCTGTGCAGTTCCTAACGTGTTCTAGATATTAAAATGTTGCATGTTTGTGTGTTGCTATGCCGTTGCTATGGTGCTGTGGGTGCTTTTTTATTAATTATTTTATAAAATATATTTTAAAAGACATTTTATTTTTAGGCTTTTTCAGAATTAATTATTAACCCTAATAAGAGCAGCAACAATAGTGATGACGGCTTTAAACAACACTTTACTTCATATTTAATGATTGATGAGGAAGCGTTTAAAGGAAGTTATTATTGTTGACAAAAACTAAAATAACACACACACACTCACATTCCCTCACTCACTCACTCACTCACTCTCACACACACACACTCACTCACTCACTTACTCACTCACTCACACACTCACTCACACACTCACTCACACACTCACTCACTCACTCACTCACTCACTCACTCACTCACTCACTCACTCACTCACTCACTCACTCACTCACTCACTCACTCACTCACTCACTCACTCACTCACTCACTCACTCTCACTCACTCACTCACTCACTCACTCACTCACTCACTCACTCACTCTCACTCTCACTCACTCACTCACTCACACTCTCACTCACTCACTCACTCTCACTCACTCAGTCACACTCTCACTCACTCACTCACTCACTCACTCACTCACTCACTCTCACTCACTCTCACTCACACTCTCACTCACTCACTCACTCACTCACTCACTCACTCACTCACTCACTCACTCACTCACTCACACTCTCACTCACTCACTCACTCACTCACTCACTCACTCACTCACTCACTCACTCACACTCTCACTCACTCACTCACTCACTCACTCACTCACTCACTCACTCACTCTCACTCTCACACTCTCACTCACTCACTCACTCACTCACTCACTCACTCACTCACTCACTCTCACACACTCACTCACTCACTCACTCACTCACTCACTCACTCACTCACTCACTCACTCACTCACTCACTCACTCACTCACACTCTCACACTCTCACTCACTCACTCACTCATTCACTCACTCACTCATTCACTCACTCACTCACTCACTCACTCACTCACTCACACTCACTCACTCACTCACTCACTCACTCACTCACTCACTCACTCACTCACTCACTCACACTCTCACTCACTCACTCACTCTCACACTCACTCTCACACACTCACTCACACTCTCACTCACTCACTCACTCACACTCTCACTCACTCACTCACTCACTCACTCACTCACTCACTCACTCACTCACTCACACACTCACACACTCACTCACTCACACACTCACTCACTCACACTCTCACTCACTCACACTCTCACACTCTCACAGTCACTCACACTCACTCACTCACTCACACTCACTCACTCACTCCCTCACTCCCTCACTCACTCACACTCTCACTCACTCACTCACTCACTCACTCACACTCTCACTCACTCACTCACTCACTCACTCACTCACTCACTCACTCACTCACTCACTCACACTCTCACTCACTCACTCACTCACTCACTCACTCACTCACTCACTCTCACACTCTCACACTCTCACTCACTCACTCACTCACTCACTCACTCACTCACTCACTCACTCACTCACTCACTCACACACTCACTCACTCACTCACTCACACACTCACTCACTCACACTCTCACTCACTCACACACTCACTCACTCACTCACTCACTCACTCACTCTCACACACACACTCACTCACTCACTCACTCACTCACTCACTCACTCACTCACTCACTCACTCACTCTCTCACTCACTCTCACAGTCACTCACTCACTCACTCTCACAGTCACTCTCACAGTCACTCACTCACTCACTCACTCACTCTCACACACACACTCACTCACTCACTCACTCACTCACTCACTCACTCACTCACTCACTCACTCTCACAGTCACTCACTCTCACAGTCACTCACTCACTCACTCTCACAGTCACTCACTCACTCACTCACTCACTCACTCTCACACACTCACTCACTCACTCACTCACTCACTCACTCACTCACTCACTCTCACACACTCACTCACTCACTCACTCACTCTCACACACTCACACACACTCTCACTCACTCACTCACTCACTCACTCACTCTCACACACTCACACACACTCTCACTCACTCACTCACTCACTCACTCACTCACTCACACACACTCACTCTCACTCACACACACTCACACACTCACACTCACTCACACACTCTCACACACTCACACTCACTCACACACACACACACACACACACACTCACACATACACACTCTCACACTCACTCACTCACTCACTCACTCACTCACTCACACACTCACACTCACTCACACACACACACACACACTCACACACTCACACACTAACACACTAACACACTCACTCACTCTCACACACTCACACACTCACTCACACACAATCACACACTCACACAAACACACAAACACACTCACTCTCACACACACTCACACACACATTCACACACTTGGACCGTCTCATGCTGATATCAGTTTCTGCATGTAATTCACACACCCTTCCCAGAATGCCGAGCGACACCGGATTTGAGAGCGTCACACACGCTGTCGGACGCGCTGCGCTGCCCTGTCACTCATCCTCCCGACGGTCCGCCTTCCTCTGATGGGTTTGTCTTGTAAACTGTCAGGAAAGATTAACTTCTGAAGACCTGCTGGCGACCCGCAAACACAACCAGTGAGAAAACTTTCCTCAAACTCCCGCTCGCTCCAGCCGCATCACTTCAGACCGGATTAATCAGGAGCGTTGCCATGGCTGCCACTCCTCTGATGTCAGAGGGAAGCGTGTCATTTCCTGGATGTTAAAATACTGAGTCTGAGGACTTTCTGAAGAGTGAAGCCGTCAGAACATTGATCTGTGTGTTTGAAGGACAACGACTTTTGACTTCAATATTCAGCCAGAATAACCAGAACAATCTTCTGAACACTACAGACGCAGTCGAACGGGCCGAGCACACGCCAATGAGCACTCGGCATCACAACAACTGTGCAAGTGAACACATATTAAAATGATTTTAGGCATAATGGCTGAAAAACTAGTAAAAAGCAAGAAACTGCAGCCACATCATTGAACAACCTGGCTGCTATTCTATTATAAATTCTATTATAACAATCTTGTTATATAGTGTACTTTTATACATAATACATTTTATATACTTAATATTTATATATATATATATATATATATATATATATATATATATATATATATATTAATATGTATTTTTACATATTTTAATACATTTAAAATATCAAATAAATACAAAATTTAAATTAAATTGAATTAAAACTTAATATATTTGTAGTAAATTTACTATATATATATATATATATAAATATTTTACATTCAACAATCTTTTATATATTGTATTTCTATTTAGTATTTTTATACATAATACATTTTATATACTTAATATTTATATATATTAATATGTATTTTTACATATTTTAATACATTTAAAATATCAAATAAATACAAAATTTAAATTAAATTGAATTAAAACTTAATATATTTGTAGTAAATTTACTAAATATATATATATACATATTTTACATTCAACAATCTTTTTATATATTGTATTTTTATTTAGTATTTTTATACATAATGCATTTTATATGCTTAATAATATTTATATATTTTAATATGTATTTTTACATATTTTAATACATTTAAAATATCAAATAAATAAATGTTTTAATTAAATTGAATTAACTTAATATACTTGTAGTAAATTTACTAAATATATATATATATAAATATTTTACACTCAACACTCTTTATATATTGTATTTCTATTTAGTATTTTTATACATAATGCATTTTATATGCTTATTATTTATTTATTTTAAAATTTATTTTTACATATTTTAATAAATTTAAAATATCAAATAAATACAAATTTAAATTAAATTGAATTAAAACTTAATATATTTGTAGTAAATTTACTAAATATATATATATATATATATATATATATATTACATTCAACAATCTTGTTATATATTGTATTTTTATTTAGTATTTTTATACATAATGCATTTTATATGCTTAATATTTATATATTTTAATATGTATATATTTATGTTTTAATCAATTTAAAATATGAAATAAATCACCTTTTTAATTAAATCAAATTGAATAAATGTTTTAATATATTTTGAGTAAATTGTTATAATATAATATATATATATATATATACACTCACCGGCCACTTTATTAGGTACCCCATGCTAGTAACGGGTTGGACCCCCTTTTGCCTTCAGAACTGCCTCAATTCTTCGTGGCATAGATTCAACAAGGTGCTGGAAGCATTCCTCAGGGAGTTTGGTCCATATTGACATGATGGCATCACACAGTTGCCGCAGATTTGTCGGCTGCACATCCATGATGCGAATCTCCCGTTCCACCACATCCCAAAGATGCTCTATTGGGTTGAGATCTGGTGACTGTGGAGGCCATTTTAGTACAGTGAACTCATTGTCATGTTCAAGAAACCAATTTGAAATGATTAGAGCTTTGTGACATGGTGGAAGTAGCCATCAGAGGATGGGTACATGGTGGCCATAAAGGGATGGACATGGTCAGAAACAATGCTCAGGTAGGCCGTGGCATTTAAACGATGCCCAATTGGCACTAAGGGTCCTAAAGTGTGCCAGGAAAACATCCCCCACACCATTACACCACCACCACCAGCCTGCACAGTGGTAACAAGGCATGATGGTTCCATGTTCTCATTCTGTTTACGCCAAATTCTGACTCTAACATCTGAATGTCTCAACAGAAATCGAGACTCATCAGACCAGGCAACATTTTTCCAGTCTTCAACTGTTCAATTTTGGTGAGCTCTTGCAAATTGTAGCCTCTTTTTCCTATTTGTAGTGGAGATGAGTGGTACCCGGTGGAGTCTTCTGCTGTTGTAGCCCATCCGCCTCAAGGTTGTGCGTGTTGTGGCTTCACAAATGCTTTGCTGCATACCTCGGTTGTAACGAGTGGTTATTTCAGTCACTGTTGCCCTTCTATCAGCTCGAACCAGTCTGGCCATTCTCCTCTGACCTCTGGCATCAACAAGGCATTTCCGCCCACAGAACTGCCGCTCACTGGATGTTTTTTCTTTTTCGGACCATTCTCTGTAAACCCTAGAGATGGTTGTGCGTGAAAATCCCAGTAGATTAGCAGTTTCTGAAATACTCAGACCAGCCCTTCTGGCACCAACAATCATGCCACGTTCAAAGTCACTCAAAACACCTTTCTTCCCCATACTGATGCTCGGTTTGAACTGCAGGAGATTGTCTTGACCATGTCTACATGCCTAAATGCACTGAGTTGCCGCCATGTGATTGGCTGCTTAGAAATTAAGTGTTAACGAGCAGTTGGACAGGTGTACCTAATAAAGTGGCCGGTGAGTGTATATATATATATATATATATATTGCAATTTGATATATAATTTATATTTCTTACAATATTTATCATACCATAGAGTAAGTAAATACAATGTGTTCAGTTGTAAATTATATATATATATATCTATAAATGACAGTATGGAGTGGTTAAATTGAAACAGGTCTATTTCTTGACGTTGTATCTGGCATTTGAACATCCATATGTCTCTTCATATAAACATGATGGGCTGGTGAGAGATCGTGCGCGCACACACACACACACACACACACACACACACACACACACACACACACACACACACACACACTCATATATGTGCTTTAACAGAAGCGTGTTACAGAGGCCATCTGCTAACGGATGCAATGCAAACACACACCGCTTGTTTGTTTATTTATTCCACTAGAGAAACTCCAACAGCTGCTATTCACTTAAAATATCACATTTAAAATTTATTTCACATAAAAAGATGCAGAATAACTACCAGCGCCGGTAATAACTCAACAACGACGGCCGTAATTACTATTGATCAGTACTAACTTTTTCTCTCTTATGAAAAATTTAAATATCAGGATCTCAAGAGACTCGATACTTTGATAACTGTGGATAAAGATTAAAAATATTGCAGAGAGCGTGCTCATACCTCTCTAGTCGAACAAATACTTTATTACATATAAATAAACTAGATACATAGATTTAAAAAATATATATTTAAGTAATTTATATGGCTATTAAAGACCTGGAAATCACATGTATCAATATTAAATGTCGATCACACTTTAGATTCGGGGTCAAATTCTCACTATTTTCTATAATAACTATGACTTTTGTCTCAATAAACTCCTAATTAGTGCTTATTAATAGTTGTTAAGTTGAGGTATTGTAGGATTAAGGGATGTAGAATATGTTCATAACAGATACTGTAAAATAACATTTATTTCAAGCACTACTTTTTTTGGTTTTCAAGGACTTCAATAAGAAATATCACTTATCAAACAATATCTTTATTATCTTTCAAATTCTAAAAAAGGTAAATAGATAAACAAAAATAAACGGTAAATGGTACAGATAAAGTGCAGCGGATGCATTGACTGTAGGAACTTTAACCATTGAAAGGATAATATGACAAAGATATCGCTTTCCTTGTTCAAACTGATCTTTTCTCCCATAAATATATGATTGACCGGAAGAATGAAAGCTGTATCATATACTTGGATATTAATGATCAATATCACACTCATAGCCATGCAGAATGCCTCTATGTCTATATCAGCGTTCATTTAGTGTGAAAAGATGGTTTTATCAAGAATATTGAACACTAATTTCCCATACTGTATATTGTCTTTCAATAATTCAAGCGCTTTTCAAGTACATTTCATAAATATGTCTGTTTTCAAGGGTTTCCTATAAATTTCAAAAAGTCAAATTGATTTTAAGCACCGTGTACGAACCCTGTCATAAGGCATTAATACGTGCTTTATAAGCACTAACAGACAATACCATATTAATATGCATGATAATAAGCAACTATAATAGTGAGAATTAAAAAAGTGTCTCAATGTGCTCAGATACAAAATATGCAATCGAAATATTCATGCATTTCTCATCAAACCATCTTACTCACGTTGATTACTGATCAAAATGATTCTGAGCTGAAGTAAATGCTACACATAAAACAAGTCATTTCTACATGGAAAAGTTAGTTCAGACAAAAATAAAAAAAATTAAACAAAGTAAATCCTATAATACTCAATTCTAGCTTAAATATCAACGATATAAAATTAAGTAAAACCTACTCAACTTTTCTAATACTGGTGTTCCCATCATGCACTGGGGCATGAATAATCAATGAGGTTGATTTTTCACAGTTTTCCAGCAGTTTTATCATTGCTTTTGTTGTTAGGTTTGGTAACTTGATTAATCTGGATTAATTTTCAACTCAAAATGACACTTTCATACTCAAAAAAACAATCAATCAATCGAATGTTTCCGTCATTGTGTACCAAGTATCTCTGTGTTCAGGTGCCATGTTACTTCTATTATGTAGATACAGTATGATATCTATACAATATCTATTGAATATACTGTATTTATACTTGTATATATATACAGTAAATATACTTAGATGTTTCTACAGTAAAGCATAAACTTTTAAAGTATGCTTTAATTCAATGTTGTTTGAGTAAAAAGTTCATTTGGTTAAATGTACTTACCTTAGTTAAATAGATGTTACTTAATTCTATATGTGAAATTAATTAAATTAAATAACATTTACTTACTTCAATGAAATGTTGAGTGTCACTTAAATGTCAAATGAATGTTAGGTTCAATAGTAAGTAGATTTGACTTGATAATAACAGGCAGAACAGTAGCAGAAACATTGACTTTAAATGTGTTTGAACAAGTTATGTTTTTATATCTGAGACATCTCGAGTTAATGAGCAATTACAGTAACTCTTACCTGACAGCCGTGAACGCTGGAGTCTCGTGAGTAAGAGTACGACGCTCGCTCCGGTTTCCCTGTTACAAGAGACGAAAGACAGATAATTAGCACATCATTCATTACTCAACTCAATCTAAACACTGTTGATCTTCTAATAACGGCCTTTAAACCTGAAAGGACGGGCGACAATGGGACGAAACCAGTGAGTTCCCACACGGCCAGCTGGTGTGAGCCTCACACACACATTCAAAGACCTTCAAACATCACAAGCTGGGTTATCATCGCTAGCGCTAGTCGGACGCTTTGACGAACAAACGGACCGAATCTATTTGTGTTAAATGAAAGATTGAAGATGTTTGACTTGTGTTGTTGTTTTACTGATGTAGCGAGAACAAAGGAACATGAGGGAACGAGGCGACTAGCGGTTCGGCTCCTTTAGATTCAAGCGGGCATGAAAATCTGGCATTAGCAGAATAAAGACCTTCTCAAAGTCTCACAAACACTCGTCTACAGGCTGTTCATTATATACAGGAACATGCTTGAGTGAGCCACACACACACACACACACACACTGCAAATATTGTTAAGGTCTTGTGACCTCATCCAGTCATAATCAAATGAGCTCGATTACGAAAGCCTGCTGATGTTCTCCTGAGCCGCCGTTACGCTGTCTGAACCAACGAAAGGCGTTTTATGGCCTTTAGAGGAAAGACAACAGTGATATTCAATACGCAAACATTAATTCTACTATTAAAGTCTTTGCCATCCATGCAACAGTGACCATATAGCACAACAAAAATCGATATATCTCGACAATCATCCATGAAAATCAACAAAAACAACAGATATTTACTACTGTAAACCTTCAAACACCATAGAATAAAACAAAGTACATATTCCCATCATTATAATAATAACAACTGTATAATAATAAGAACAGTTTTATGTCAAAAGCCCATTCGAATAAAGACAATAAAGCTATTTAACTAGTAACTTTCAAACACTTCAAGGTCTACTTTCTCTCAAAATAAATCTGCCAATCTTAAGTCATTATAACTCGATAATCATCATAAATGAATATGAAAATCTCAGCTGTTGTTTTTTTCTAGACTTTTTGTGTGTCAACAGCCCATCTATAAACTCTCTCTCTCTCTCACACACACACACACACACACACACACACACACACACACACACACACAGAGGAATCATTGTACTCTGTTGTAATCTGAACATTATCCAGGTGGCGTCCCAGAACATGTTGAGTCCTCAAAGGTCAAACAAGAGGTCAACCACTACCACATGCATGACCTGCGTCCAAACACACAACACAACACACACAACATTCGGCGAATCATGATGCAGAACACACGAAGAACATCGTCTGAAGGTCCCTGAAATATCCCACATGTGACTGAAGCATTTCATACACACACACATGGAGGAAATCCTCACACTCTCGTTCTTCGGGACGTTTAACGGTTCCCGAGAACAGTGGTAGTGTTTCCTCCTGAGTCCTGTGCTTTTGCTGGATTCAGAAACACATCTTGCTAAATCCTGCTAATCCACAGGACCGTGAATCTGGAAGTGGGAATGACATCCGGAAGAGAGCTGGAACGAGACAGGAATGCACAGACGGAACATCACTCCGGAAAAACACACACATTGAGCACAGATGCTCACGCTCTTCCTGTGTTTGCTGTTACTTCTGTTCATTCTTCAGCTTGTTACCGATTTAAGACTTTTAAAACCTTTTGGAAATCAAAATTCAACTCTTATTTTTTTTTATATGGAATATCGCAGTGTTTAAATGCACATCATTAGTGTGTTAATAATCTTGAATCAGAATAACTTCCAGCATCTCTTCTCTGATGACGAGGGCGGGGCTATGACCTGTCAATCACAGGAGATCCACCAATAGCAAACCACAACCATCCAATCACATGTGTTCTTCCAGAAGCGTTTCAGTCAGATGTAAATCACATTAGGGAAGACTTGCACAACAAGTTTCATGCCGACAAAAAAAAAAAACCATGTCCATATAAAACAAATCCATACAATCTTAAAACAGATCATGCATCTCAGATTATTTTATTTAAAGGCAAGACGCTACAGGTGAATAATGTAACTAGATGTAATATAAGTCCCCAGAAATATCACAGCTCATTTATTCCATGTTGTAAATGGGCATTTTTGAGTGGAAGGAAAAACATGCTGTTTTCGTGCATGTGTCTTTAAATGCAAATGAGCTGCTGAGTCCCCGCCCCCTATCCAGAAGAGGGCGGAGCCTTCACAGCTCGCGTCTCGGATGATCTGCCAAAAACTAAAACATCTGTTTGGTTTTGATCATCATCTCTATCCATGCTCTCGTGTCACTGCAGTTCTGCATCTTCATGAAAGTGTATTATCTGCATGTGTTTATAAGTCATATCCGTCTAAACTTATGATATTATGGTCTTCTGAGCGCACACATCTTCACGTCTTAGGCCGGAGACACACTGGCTGCGTGGCGTGAGCGTCTCAGATGCGTGGCGTGTCCGTTTTTATTTCGGCTCCCATGTTAACAGGTTAGAGCTTGCACACTGCCTGCGTGACACGCGCGTCTCAGGCGCGGCATGAGCCGCGCGGAAAACGCGTGCATGCTAGAAATAGAACCGACGCCTATTTTCCACGCGACACGCAAGCGTGTTGGAAGCGTTTGCAGGCAAAATAGTATAGGAAAAGATGTTTATATGTCATTTTGTACACGAATACATATTAATAAATAACATTTTGATGTTTGAAAATCTAGGTTTTGACATAAATTCAGATATAAATGTCTTTTTTTTTAATCCCATTATTTTTGCTATATAATTTCATGTCATTTTATTTTTTAAACAGTCGAGTCCTGGTGTCCACTACAGAGGTCATAGCATATGAATAAAATATAGCCTATATATATTTTCATTTGTGTCTAATGGTCTTAACAATGTGATTACATGAAAAATAAATCAAAAACATTATTTGAAAAAAAACTTTCTGGGCCTCAGGAGGATATAAAGTTAGGATAGGCTACAATAACATCGTCTTCTGAGTGACGGTCCAACATCAGGTAGGCTAAATATAGGCTCTTTAAAGCTACACAAAATTTGTAAATGTTATTGAAATAAACAGACAGCCGCATGTTTCCCCATTTTTCGGATTTTGGAAGATGCCTGATAAAAGTTGAAATTGTTGTCGTAAAGGCAAGAGCAACAGTAATCCAAATGTAGACTGGTCTGTCGGCGCCCTCCCTCTGTCACATTTAGCGAATATGTATTCGTGTACGCCACGCAGCGCCGCGTCAGACACGCTTCTGGTGTGCAAAGACACAGAAAACGCGACGCAGCTGACACGCAACAGAAACGCCACGCTCACGCCACGCAGCCAGTGTGTCTCCGGCCTTATTGCGCTTAAACTGACAAACACACACAAGGTTACGTCAAAAACACACAAAGTTCACATAAACACAGTCGGGTTATGTCTGTGAACGTAAACAGCAGGGAGAGAAATTGCACGTGAATATTAGATCTGTGTATTAAAGAGAAAGCAGCCATATCTACTGCTGTATATGCTGTTAATATGAATCAAAAACAAAAGAAAAACTCAAAAATCCCTCACTGCTCTTGACTGAATAACTTTAGCAGCTTTAATAAGAATACATTTCTTATCTGAAAGCTCTGGCGAGGTGTATACCTCACTCAGGGGCGGAGCTTAGCAAATAGGGCGGAGTCTGTCAGCAGTCGTGGGCGGAGCCTACGCATATGTGATCTCACATACGGTTTCAGATTTATGGGGAAAATAATGTGGTTGTGTACATGTTCAAAAACAATACAATATAAAAGTGAATTTTGCATGACAAGTTCCCTTTAAGGCAACTGTTTTGTATTGCACATTTTCTGATGTTGTTTAAATATGCAAATTAGGCATTATCTAATCAAATACATACTCATTTGCATAATCTGACCACTGGATGAAGCCAGATTGAAAGCTCTTGTTTGATTTTGCTGACATACTAGAGTTTTTTTTTTGGAAAACACTGTCAGAACAGACATTTTCATCATGTTATTAGGAATAAAATGTTATAAAACTGTAAAGTTTGGAGTATGTAAAGTGGAGATTTCTGCTTTACGCAAAGATAACGTGTAACTAACAAACACTTCAATGTTTTCTTTCCACTAGTCTGAAATATGACAGAAATATCTCAATCAAAAGTGCAATTTAGTCTGACAAACCTTGACTTTATTTGTACCAATATATCAATACGAATCAGATTGAATCAATTCCTGTCCGTCCGTCCCCGAAGTCAAGAGCTCTTACACAGTGATGATTCAAACTTTTGCTACACTCTCCTTAAATCTGAAGGCTTGGTTTGATTCTCTGGGTTTAAAGATGGTGGATGTTTCCTCATTAGTTCACGTGTTTGTTTCTGCGCTGATATTTTAAGGCTAATAATATCGCTCTGCCCTGATCTCTGACTCTGAGTCACGCTGAAGTTTCTCTGTGGTTATGAGTGTGTTTTCAGCGTGACAGCCCCTCATTACACGCACCCCGTGAATAACTGCTTTTGTTATGGATAATAACCGGCTCATAATCATCAGCTAGTCAAAGACAAACCCGCTCTGACTCATCGACGGCGCAGATTATGGATTATGTTGCGCTGGACCAGCTGCGCATCATCGCTGTTGTGAGCGAAACACACACACGTCATGCGCTTTCCACGGGAGAAACTGCTGAGAAGCGCAAACACGCTATTCCGCTGCTTTGGGTTTCATTGCGCTAATAAATCGCGATGACAACATGAAGACTACGTTCAATCTATCACATCCGAGCCAAAAACACACGACCACCACCGGCACACAGGCAGCAAAGAAACACATTGATTTGCATTCAGAAGTGATCATTACGACACAAAGCGGGACGATCGAGACCAGCGAGATCAAGCAGGCCGTTATCAGCGCTCGCTAACACACACACACACACACACACACACACACACACACACACACACACACACACACACACACACACACACACACACGCCAGATTCATCCGTGCCAGAGTGTTTAGGGGGGCAGGGTTGAGAGAAAGAGAGACAAAGAGAGAGAGAGAGAGAGAGAGAGAGAGAGAGAGAGAATAAAGGATAAAAAATGTCCTTAACCTTCTGAAACAGTTCATCAAAAAAGCGACATGCGATCGACAGAACGGGAACGTCACACAGATGCTCTGTCACTTTAACTTGAACACTTTACACACACACACACACACCAGAGGTCTGGAAACACACAAAGCCGAACGGTTAAAGCCACTCATTGAGCTTGTACTGGGAAAGAAAGTCATCGGGATCTGTCGTTGGGAAACCGCAGGTAGAGACGCGGATGCTGAGGGTCGCTCGTAATGAACAATAATTTGGAAATGATGTCTCCTGACAGGCAATTTCTAGGAGGAAATTAAGCTACACAATGTTGTGCTCTCCCCGTCCCGACACGGGACACAAATATGGATTTGCTCCAGCGTGGCAGCGCTTCCTCGGGTTTAATCTCACGTTTCTCTCGCCCTTCATCACAGCACACATAAACCCGAGCGCAGGCCCTCTGGAACCAGAGCCACGGGTCACTGTCCTGCACTCAGCGAGACCCTGACAACACACACACACACACACACATCTGATGAGCAGAAGTCATACGCGTGCATATTAATGCTTTTGTTTAGGCCAAAATGAAGGAGAAATAATTAGTCTTAAAGTGCAAAACATCACATAAATGAATTGAATTAATAACAAATAATTCTATACGTATAGAAGCTTTGCTTTTGTAGATGATTTTATGTGTGTGTGTGTAAATAAATTATTCAGATATCATGTAATACAATTCTTGCAAAAATTACTAATAGCAAAACATCATTAAAGAGAGAAAATAACTAATTAATAATAGAAGTAGTGTGAGATGCACATAAAGTGAGATGTTTTCTTCTACTCTTCGTGAAGTGTGTGTGTGTGTGTGTGCCACTGAGAGCAGGTGCAGACACATTCACACACACACAGCGGAGAGAAGGAGAGACTCGTGTTGCTGTTCTCACCGCTGACGGTCTCGGCTGGTTCTCCGATAACTAATAATGTCTGACAGCTAATCTAAATATTCCTGGAGTCTCGGTTATATGCCTATGAGAGATGTCAGATATTAAATCAATATCTGTGTCTTAAACAACACGTTACAGTGGAGATGATGAACAAATAAAACACAACCGAGATCGCCATGGGCAAGATGATATTTCTATTTCACACAAAACAGAGTTTTTGTAAATGATATAAATGTGTTTGTGTTTGTAAATATATATAGATTTAGAATTAGAAAATAGATTTATTCTCTATATAGAATTAATATATATACACACACACTCACTCATACACATGGGTAATATAAAATATTATATAAAAAATATATAAAATAAAATTAGAAAATAGAATTAATCGAATAAGTATATATATATATATATATTTGATTAATCAAATGATTAATCACGATTAATCACATCCAAAATAAAAGTTTTTTTTACATAATATATGTGGGTGCACTGTGTATAATTATTTTATATATATATAAATACACACACATGCTTGTATATATTTAAGAAATATTTTCATGTATATACTGTATATAGATTTATATTATATATAAATATTTTATATATAAATAATATTTTTTTCTTAAATATACATGCGTGTGTGTATTTATATATATACAAAATAATTATACACAGTGCACCCACATATATTATGTAAAAAAAACTTTTATTTTGGATGTGATTAATCACGATTAATCATTTGACAGCCCTAATATATATATATATACATACATACATACATAATAAATATATATACAGTATATATAAAAAAAGTGTATATATAATACAATTAGATAATATAATTAATCTCTTTCTATATATATATATACACACACACACACACACATTCATACACATAGATAATATACCATATTATATAAAAATATACAGTAAAAAAAATAGAAAATAGAATTAATCAAATTAGTTTATATATATATATATATATATATATATAAATTACACAATAACATAATGTACAATTAATAATAATTTTGTATATATATATATATATATATGTATATATATATATACATATATATGTGTGTGTGTGTGTATAAATAACATAAATCTGTATAAAACAAAATTAATCAAATATATATATATATATGTAGTTATGGTATAGCTTAATGAAAAAATATAGCTTAATCAAATTTCAAAATGATTAAAAATATGTAATCCGCACATGTAACTGAGCAGTTTGACCTCTAAAGGAAAAGTTCCTGTACACAGTAATGTGTTTCTCTGGGTCAAATGATAAATAAAGTACAATCTTATGAGCTCTACAATATATAACATGCATCAGGTTGGGTTGTTTTTATTATTATTTAGTTGTATTCTCTTGCATGTACAGTACGTCTAGAGGCCAGTCACGCGTACAGCTAGGCTGGGTTATGTTGGGGGAGCCGATGATTCCCGACGCGGAGAAGCCCAAACGCATTTAGCAGCGCATCGGCTTAAAATAGTTTCGCTGAGGTTTGACGAGGAAAAGGTTGAGCGTTTTGGATGTGGAGTCGGAGAGCTGCGGCGTTTCTGATAGAATTATGAAAGTGAATCTGGCACACGGGCGACCGAGAGAGAGAGAGAGAGAGAGAGCCCTGATTGGTCAAGGTCGAGGTTCGGGGGTTGGACGTGCCACTGTGTTCTCATGCCAAGTTCATCTTTAAAGAAGCGCTCAAAGAGCTTTTCATGTCTCAAAGCCAAAACTTCCACACACACTCCTTCGGTCTGGAACGCAGCGGTTATCATCAGATAGCGAGAGTGCTGGGAGTGTGTGTTTCCCCACACAGTGTAAACCTGCTCACACCTCACGGTTAAACACGTCTTCACGTCCATTCGAGCTGGAAACTCAAACGAGGGATGATGATTTAAAGGGGGTCCGTGAGGGGGAAGGGGTGTGTGTGTGTGTGTGTGGACATGAATCACTCGCTACACACACAGTTTCCATGACATCACGGGCACCGGGCCAGTCTGAGAGGTACAGAAGGAGCCGGCTCGATCCGCGGGGAGCTGGCGGCAGAAACAACACATGCACAACACCACAAAAACAATCGCAAAGCTCTTTATGCCACATCAGAAATTAATTTTACGCGAGTCGCCATCAGCGCGACCCTGCTAGCGCCGAGATTTTGGCATCCTGAAGAACGGCATTAAAATTGTGCCGAGCCGAAGTTCTTTTCAAAACGCTTGATTGCATTCTAGACCCTCGTTAGACGTCCCGTACGCAGATCTATATAATCTCCAAACCCTAAAACATCCACACACACACACACACACACGCGAAATCACCTGAGTTTGGTGGCGGTCAGGGGTCGCTTTGAATACATTTGGCGTTCTGGCACGTTAAGATGAACGCCGGCACAGTTCTGGCACTGCTTATAAAGTCCAACGATTATGAACAAGCGTAAACGTCCGAGCGCTTCGATCGAGTCAAATTTGTTTGTTGGCTCTGGTTTCGGTGTCGAGGTGAATCTCATGATCAACATCGGCAGGACCGAGGACTGAGTGTGTGTGTGTGTGTGTGTGTGGACAGTGCTTCGTCCAGCTGGGATGAATAAACCAACACAGAAACAGACAAGCACATCTATACAGTTATTTATATTAATATAAATAATGAATTGCATATATAAATTAATAGTAATTTAAGTCAGTAACACAATGTAATATAAAAATGTAACACTTATCTATCTATCTATCTATCTATCTATCTATCTATCTATCTATCTATCTATCTATCCAATTATTTATATTAATAATAAATAGTTGCTTATATATATTTTTCTAAACAAACACTTACATTTATAACAAATAATTGTGAAAATAAATAAATAATGTAACATATTTACTATATGTATAAACAAATTTCTTATAAACATTATTTAAATATTTGTTATATTATATATTATTTACATAAATTTAATGCACATGTTATATATTCAATTTCATATATATGCAATTATTTGCATTAATATAAAATAAAAAATATTAAATTGCATATATATGCAAATGTAATGCAAATATTATATATTCATTTGATATATATATATACACACACACAATTATTTACACATAAATTATTTGCATTAATATAAATATATGTATGTATTATTTATATACACATTTAATTCAAATATTATATATATATAATTTTAAAATATTTTTTATTTTATTTTATTAATATTTTTTTATATTAATATAAATATATTTAATAAATAAATGTATATTCATTTATTGAAAATATTATATATAATTTAATAAATATAAACACAATGATTTATATTAATAGAAATGTATGAATGTATGTTTTTTATATTATGTTTATATACATTTAATGCAGATATTATTATCCATACACACACACACACTCTTGGTGCCAGCATGTTCGGCGCACAGGAGTGATGAGGCGATCTCTGAGATCTCCAGTATTGGTGTCAGTAAATCTCATAATCAACATCAGCCGCTTCTTCCCTCGCCGGCGCGCTTCTGTCTCCTTCTTCTTGTGTCTTTTGTTTTAACATACAAACCAAGACAAAGACAAAGCTGCGTTTTTATAGTTCCTCTTTGTTTTGGCGAAGGATTTGTTGCGTGATTCCACAACATCTGACACACAATAAGGACGCGTGCGGCGTACGAGGCTTTCGAAGTCTGAAAAGCCAAACAATGTTCTCCATTGTATTTATACGCGGAATAAAACACAAAAACCAAAGCGGCGGTGGGGATTACGCGTGCCGCCAATATAATACATCACAGATCACAACACATTTGATCCGAACAATGAACAAAGGAACGTCTCACTAAAGCTCGCCATCTTACTTTGTGCAAACGAGCGCTTAGATGGTCTTAACGTTCACATCTGTACAGAAAGGGATCCGCGCCAACGGGAGCGTTCGACAGGGCTGAGCCGGGAACTGTGATAACTCTACATTTGCATGTGTTTATGAGGGGAAAGCCTGGAGTCGAGCGCACAGGTCGAGAGCTTTAGAGAGAGCATCGACTCGCTGTCAGAACGATTACCAGCGTTCCACACTCGTGACACACAGATCATCTCACAGAACAACATTTACTTCTCCATGCCTCCGGTTTCTTGTTGTGTTCAAGCACACCGCATCCTGGACGCTGGACACTAAACAGGCTTCAATCAGACGAGGTATAAAGGGAAACCACAGCTTGTTTGATAGACTTAAGCTAATAAAGTGATCTAAAAATGAAAGTGCAGTTCAGAAACGTATCCTGATCGTTACGGCATGAATTAATAATAACTCATTTTCAGAAGCGCGGATGAACTGACACACACGACACGACTCTTGCTTTCCTCAACTGTTCTGAAGGAAGCGAGATTGATTTATTAATTGACTGATTGAATAATTGAACACTTATTGCAGATGCCGATGAAGTGTCTGAGTTTGATGATGTCACACCTGTGACGGTCTAAACATCAGAAATGTAGATATGGACGGACAGACAGATGGAAGAGGTGAAAGATGTCAGAGAGACAGACAGGCGTCTCACTGATGATGATGCGTCCATCCTGTCTGAGAAACAAGCAGCAAACTCAGATGAAGCTGAACAGCTTTGGAGGAGAAACACACACACACACACACACTTGTACATCTCTCACTCACTTACTCACACAATCTCTCTCTCACTCTCACACAATCTCTCACTCTATCACTCACTCACTCACTCACACTCTATCACTCACTCACTCACACACTCACTCACTCTCACTCTATCACTCACTCACTCTCACACACAATCTCTCACTCACTCACTCACTCACTCACTCTCACTCTATCACTCACTCACTCTCACACAATCTCTCACTCTATCACTCACTCACTCACACTCTATCACTCACTCACTCACTCACTCACTCACTCACTCACTCACTCTCACTCTATCACTCACTCACTCACTCACTCTCTCACACAATCTCTCACTCACTCACTCACACTCTATCACTCACTCACTCACTCTCACACAATCTCTCACTCACTCACTCTCTCACTCACACTCTATCACTCACTCACTCACTCACTCACTCACTCACTCACTCACTCACTCACTCTCTCACTCTCTCACTCACTCTCTCACTCACACTCTATCACTCACTCACTCTCACTCTCTCACACTCTATCACTCACTCACTCACACTCTATCACTCACTCACTCACTCACTCTCTCACTCACTCTCTCACACAATCTCTCACTCACTCACTCACTCTCACACAATCTCTCACTCACTCACTCACTCACTCACTCTCTCACTCACACACTCTCTCACTCACTCACTCACTCTCTCTCTCACACTCTATCACTCACTCACTCACTCACTCACTCACTCACTCTCACTCTATCACTCACTCACTCACTCTCACACACTCACTCACTCTCACTCACTCACTCTCTCACTCACACTCTATCACTCACTCACTCACTCACTCACTCACTCACTCACACACTCACTCACTCACTCACTCACTCTCACTCTCTCACACTCTATCACTCACACTCTATCACTCACTCACTCACTCACTCACACTCTCTCACTCACTCACTCACTCTCACACAATCTCTCACTCACTCACTCACTCACTCTCACTCACTCTCTCACTCACTCTCTCACACAATCTCTCACTCACTCACTCACTCTCACACAATCTCTCACTCACTCACTCACTCACTCACTCTCTCACTCTCTCACTCACACACTCTCTCACTCACTCACTCACTCACTCACTCACTCACTCACTCACTCACTCACTCACTCACTCACTCACTCTCTCTCTCACACTCTATCACTCACTCACTCACTCACTCACTCACTCACTCACTCACTCACTCACTCTCACACACTCACTCACTCACTCTCACTCACACTCTATCACTCACTCACTCACTCACTCACTCACTCACTCACTCACTCACTCACTCACTCACTCACTCACACACTCACACACTCTCTCTCTCACTCTCACACAATCTCTCACTCACTCACTCACTCACTCTCACTCACTCACTCTCACTCACTCATTGACACAATGATATCTCTAGCTCCTCCGTACCCAAACCCTCCCCATCACAACTAACTGCCTAACCCGAACACTTACCATAATTACCTAATTATAACCTGATCACTAAAACAGAGTCTTGACCCTCAAACAGGCCTTTAAAGGCTTTCAGAAAGTGATAACTGGCCAAAATGTCCTCACTTTACTCTCTTTGTCCTCACTCTGACCGTCTAAAACTCAACCGGTCCTCACAAACATAGTTGTAAAAGTACACACACACACACTTTTGTCACAAAATATTGTCACCCAGTTCTTAATATGAAGTTGCATATATAAGCATGTCCAACCTGATCTGCATGCACACAGAACACTCAAGTAAAGCAATATATATTCAATAGGGATGAACGATGATATCGGGACAACATCGGTATCGGCCGATAAAAGCTTAAAATGACCATCATCGGCATCGGCCGATATGAATATTTCTGCCGATGAGTCTTGCTGATAGGGTGGCGTGTTTCCTATGCGCACGTGACGACCGTGAGCGAAGCATGAGCGCCAGCAACTTAAACTTCCAACTAGTGGTGTGCGTCTCACGCGGTTTTTGATTGTGGACGATTAAAATGTCTCCACGATCTGCTTTTGAAGAAAAATCATAGTATCGTGCATTCTATCAGTTCAATTCTGGCGCCTTCATCTCAAGATACTGTACAACGCGACGTACATTCACATCACATGTAAACGCAGAGGTAGAGTTACACTCACGGGACACCGCAATTCACAAAAGCTCATTATTTGCATGTGCGTCAAAGTCTTGCTAGGTAAACATGTCATTCACGTGCTGATGCGCTGTTCTAACATCCGCTTTTCTGAGCGCGTTACACCCGACGCTCACAGGAACTAAAGCCTGTCACAGCGCCTGCATACTGGACTAATCCTTCGAGTCTTATTGCGCTGATACTGTCAAATACACACAAGGTTTACATAAACAAAGTTGATTATGTCTAAAGTGAAAGCAGAGAAAATCTGCTTGTCAAATGTGTGTATATTAGACGCGTCGCGTGCAGTTCTTAAAGAGACAGTAATAATATGCTGCCGCTTGTCCTTAAAGAGCATATTGTAGGTAAAAAAAAAAATCTAAATTAATATATAACCTTGTATGAAAATACCATATGAAAAGGTAATGCAGGATTTAAAATGTTTTAAAGCGACATAAGGGCACTAATTTAGTAGATAAAGAGAGCGTTTCTTGGACTGCTCGTAAAAACGGCTTTTTTTTCAACATCGCGTCATTTTACGTCACGCTAGGGAGCCTCAGCCTCGGCTCAGTGCAGAGTAGGCTGGCATTCAGTGAGAGCGGCCGTGAGTCAGTGTGTTTTCGGTAGTTTTTGTATTTCAATCTATCATCGTCATGGTAAATTATTGTGTTTGTGGAGGTTGCAAAAACTCCGGCCTGTCAGGACATCGAGTCCACAGGTTTCCATAACAAGAAAAACGGTGCTGCTGTATATCTTTCGTGCCTGGTGCGGTGTGTGCAGGTGAAGAGACGGGATTTCTCTTCCGCATCGGCTTCGAGAAACGCGGTCGCGTGTAGCTTTCACTTCAGATCGTGTGAAGCATTCACTTCAGATCGGAGGATTATCATCCCGGCGATATGATGGAGTTTAACATGGGATGCCGAAGCAAGAATATTGATCGTCGTATACTGTACCAATGGCATCAAATAGTGTGATATAGGTAGTCATGCCCTAAATAGAGGCAACTTGTAATTGAAAAACAAAATTACTAGGTTGATTAAATATTCAAATCTTTAATTTTCTGTTTATGTTATAACCCAGATGAAAAATATGTTTTAAAAATGTACTTGAGTATGTTTTTAGTAACTTACAATAGAAATATACTCAAGTATAGTTTTTATACATTTAATAGTATACATCTACCCTAAACATACTAATGTCTGCTGGCCTGATATACGATGGTAATAATCTGTACAATATTGTGAGCACAGTGTATATCGTTAGCGAACGTGTATCTATAAGCACGTCTCTCACCAAGACACCTGTCCTGTTCTCCACTGGTTCTCCTCACACCACAACTCAATGTGTCTCTGACCGTTATCTAACATTAATCCTGGCCTGTCCCTGCTCTCTTGGCAGCATAGCAGGCTCATAATTGTATGGCTGTAGTCCGTCATACGAGTAAGTATTTCCTCAGCGTCCGAAATGTCATTGCGATCCATTGTTTTCCTGTTGTTTGAATCGACCGCTCTCCCGCCCGTTATGTCACGCCCGCCACGCCCATTTTCAGACGCGGAAGTAAAATTTTCTCACAAAAACGACTCCAGAAGCTTATGTAGCGTATTTATAAGTATATTTTAAAGAAAATCTAGTTCCTACATTATTTTTCTATACATTGACTCGTTGGGTCCTCTAACCTGCAATATGCCCTTTAAAGAGATACTGCACCCAGAAATAAAAATTCTGTCATTATTTACTCACTCTAATGTTGTTCCAAACCTGTATTCATTTCTTTCTTGTGCTTAAATATACTATGGAAGTCACTGGAGTACAGCAACTGTTTGGTTAGCCACATTCTTCCAAATAACTTTTATAATTTCAACAGAAGAAAGACATTTATTTGGGTTTAAAACAACTTGAGAGAGTGAATGATGACAATTAATTTTTTTTGGGAGAACTATCCCTTTAATGTTAATAAAACAAAACACAGAGGAAATCACTCACTGCTCTTGACTGAGAACTTTAATAGAAGCTTTAATAAGCTTTTTTTGCACTTAAAAAACAACAACAAATATATCGGTATCGGGCAAAATTAGTTTGAAAATATCAGCATATCGAATATCGGCCAAAATCTAATATCGTGCATCCCTAATATTCAATATAGCAAATCCTCTGTTTGATTGTTTATTTTGTTGCAAAATGTGAGTATATTATCGCCCAGCTCTAATCTGCTAAATGAAAGGAGTAAGATATTATAAACATTAACATCAAGGTTTTAAGTAAAGCTGCTTTGAAAAAATGAGTGCTGTAAAAATGAATTAAGGCTGAATAGAGTCAGTGTGTTTCTCATGTTCAGTAAAAGATTGAACATTATAAACTGTGAGCATGCGTGCGTGCGTGTGTGTGTGTGTGTTTTCTCTTTCCCAGGGTCTCTAATGGCTCCTCTGCCTCCCCTGGTGGCAGTAATTATGGACCTGCGGTGGCTTTATGTGTGTGTGCGTGTGCGTGTGTGTGTGTGTGTGTGAGAGCAGGTGACGTGTCTGTAACAGCTGGAGGAAGCGGCTACAGCTGCCGAGGAGTCTGGGAAACCTGCGTCTGTGAGATCTGACACTGACCAATCAGCCGCCTGCATCACGATGATGTCATCCTCATTATCAAAAACTGATCCACCACACCGGTCAATCCGACTCACATGAACACACACGAACTGACATTATCCATCTGAGACCATCTGACCACAAAAATGCCAAGATCTGGAAAAATCTTGAATCTGATTGGCCGGTATCTGTCCCATCCCATCTAACAATAACTCATAAAGTGTTAAAGACAGCCTTACTGTGAGATACAAGGTTGTTAATTGGCAGTATATGTTTCTGATGAAGACATCAGTCAACATATCTTTTAAAATATTCATATTTAGCAGCATCAATCCTGGTGATTAACTACATTACCCATGATTCTGCAGAGAAATCTCTACCAATCAGAGAATCATGACAAGCAAACTACATCACAAGAGGCTCCGCCCACTTCAGCGAAGCACAGCCAATGACGTCATAGAGTCTGGAATATCTTTAACCCCCTATTTATGCAAAGTGGGGCATAAATGACCAAAATAAAAAACTAGACGCGTGTAAACGTCTCATTCAGGACCTCTAGACGCGCGTAAACGCCTCATTCAGGACCTCTAGACGCGCGTAAACACCTCATTCAGGACCTCTAGACGCGTGTAAACGCCTCATTCAGAACCTCTAGACGCGCGTAAACGCCTCATTCAGGACCTCTAGACGTGCGTAAACGCCTCATTCAGGACCTCTAGACGCGTGTAAACGCCTCATTCAGGACCTCTAGACGCGCGTAAACGCCTCATTCAGGACCTCTAGACGCGCGTAAACGCCTCATTCAGGACCTCTAGACGCGTGTAAACGCCTCATTCAGGACCTCTAGACGCGCGTAAACGCCTCATTCAGGACCTCTAGACGCGTGTAAACGCCTCATTCAGGACCTCTAGACGCGTGTAAACGCCTCATTCAGGACCTCTAGACGCGTGTAAACGCCTCATTCAGGACCTCTAGACGCGCGTAAACGCCTCATTCAGGACCTCTAGACGCGCGTAAACGCCTCATTCAGGACCTCTAGACGCGTGTAAACACCTCATTCAGGACCTCTAGACGCGTGTAAACGCCTCATTCAGGACCTCTAGACGCGTGTAAACGCCTCATTCAGGACCTCTAGACGCGTGTAAACGCCTCATTCAGGACCTCTAGACGCGTGTAAACGCCTCATTCAGGACCTCTAGACGCGCGTAAACGCCTCATTCAGGACCTCTAGACGCGTGTAAACGCCTCATTCAGGACTTCTAGACGCGTGTAAACGCCTCATTCAGGACCTCTAGACGCGTGTAAACGCCTCATTCAGGACCTCTAGACGCGTGTAAACGCCTTATTCAGGACCTCTAGACGCGCGTAAACGCCTCATTCAGGACCTCTAGACGCGTGTAAACGCCTCATTCAGGACCTCTAGACGCGTGTAAACGCCTCATTCAGGACCTCTAGACGCGCGTAAACGCCTCATTCAGGACCTCTAGACGCGCGTAAACGCCTCATTCAGGACCTCTAGACGCGTGTAAATGCCTCATTCAGGACCTCTAGACGCGTGTAAACGCCTCATTCAGGACCTCTAGACGCGCGTAAACGCCTCATTCAGGACCTCTAGACGCGCGCAAACGCCTCATTCAGGACCTCTAGACGCGCGTAAACGCCTCATTCAGGACCTCTAGACGCGCATAAACACCTCATTCAGGACCTCTAGACGCGTGTAAACGCCTCATTCAGGACCTCTAGACGCGCGTAAACACCTCATTCAGGACCTCTAGACGCGTGTAAACGCCTCATTCAGGACCTCTAGACGCGCGTAAACGCCTCATTCAGGACCTCTAGACGCGTGTAAACGCCTCATTCAGGACCTCTAGACGCGTGTAAACGCCTCATTCAGGACCTCTAGGCCTCGTTTACACTGCAGGTCTTGATGCCCAATTCTGATTTGTTGCTTATATCCGATTTTTTTGACTGTCTGTTTACACGTTCTTTAAATTGTGACCCATTTCTGATTCATGTGTTTACACTTGCCATAGGCTATAGGCTATCTGAAACATATCTCGCATGCTTAAAGGGTTAAATTATCTTGCACAGATGGACGAACACGAAATATGCTTCATGCTCTGCGATATGCGAAGTTGCAAAACACCATTTTTGAATAAGAAACAATGTCTATAAAACTCGTTAAAACTCCACGAATCACACGCGTAACGGTGAGAACACTTGTTAAAACAGCATACACACACCCGAACTTGACTGCACATCACATGTTTGACATTATTGATACTGCTTTCATTCGTAATGCAACGGACGGATTTACGGGACATAAATTAAGCATTAAAATAAAGGGGTTATGGGCTGTGCACTGTTATACAATAAAGAGCCAGCACAGAGACAGCAAATAGAAATGAACACAAAATAAATGTAAATGAACAATTTTCGTTACATTTACAATCCTGTGAAAACACTTCCCGTGCCCCTGTCCACATTCCTCTCCTACGATTATACGTTTCGTCGATCATCCATCCCTTTGCAGAAGCGCGTCGTGGGTTTCTTTCGTCATTAAACCGCGGAGAAGTCGCCTAATGCCTCAGAAAATCCGATCTGCCTGTTTACATGACAGTCGCATTGGCACATATCCGATTTATTTCCACATATGAATGAGGCCTGAAACCGATCTGGAAATATCCGAATGCATGCGTTTTGTTCCTGTTTACACTGTCATAGAACACATCCGATCTGTGTCACATATGAGCAAAAAATCGGAATTGGGTCACATTTCACTGACAGTGTAAACGAGGCCCTAGACGCGTGTAAACGCCTCATTCAGGACTTCTAGACGCGCGTAAACACCTCATTCAGGACCTCTAGACGCGTGTAAACGCCTCATTCAGGACCTCTAGACGCGTGTAAACGCCTCATTCAGGACCTCTAGATGCGCGTAAACGCCTCATTCAGGACTTCTAGACGCGCGTAAACACCTCATTCAGGACCTCTAGACGCGTGTAAACGCCTCATTCAGGACCTCTAGATGCGCGTAAACGCCTCATTCAGGACCTCTAGACGCGTGTAAACGCCTTATTCAGGACCTCTAGACGCGCGTAAACGCCTCATTCAGGACCTCTAGACGCGCGTAAACGCCTCATTCAGGACCTCTAGACGCGTGTAAACGCCTCATTCAGGACCTCTAGACGCGCGTAAACGCCTCATTCAGGACCTCTAGATGCGCGTAAACGCCTCATTCAGGACCTCTAGACGCGTGTAAACGCCTCATTCAGGACCTCTAGATGCGCGTAAACGCCTCATTCAGGACCTCTAGACGCACGTAAACACCTCATTCAGGACCTCTAGACGCGCCTAAACGTCTCATTCAGGACCTCTAGACGCGTGTAAACGCCTCATTCAGGACCTCTAGACGCGCGTAAACGCCTCATTCAGGACCTCTAGATGCGCGTAAACACCTCATTCAGGACCTCTAGACGCGTGTAAACGCCTCATTCAGGACCTCTAGATGCGCGTAAACGCCTCATTCAGGACCTCTAGACGCACGTAAACACCTCATTCAGGACCTCTAGACGCGCCTAAACGTCTCATTCAGGACCTCTAGACGCGTGTAAACGCCTCATTCAGGACCTCTAGACGCGCCTAAACGTCTCATTCAGGACTTCTAGACGCGCGTAAACGCCTCATTCAGGACCTCTAGACGCGTGTAAACGCCTCATTCAGGACCTCTAGACGCGTGTAAACGCCTCATTCAGGACCTCTAGATGCGCGTGGTAAACACCTCATTCAGGACCTCTAGACGCGCCTAAACGTCTCATTCAGGACCTCTAGATGCGTGTAAACGCCTCATTCAGGACCTCTAGACGCGTGTAAACGCCTCATTCAGGACCTCTAGATGCGCGTAAACGCCTCATTCAGGACCTCTAGACGCGCGTAAACACGTCTTTACATTTACTTAACATTGAAATCATTCGCGCCAGACGCTCTATTCGCGTTTCGTGTGACACCATCAGATATGCTGAAATACGTCCACACCGCAGACATATTGCTTCAGACAAGCACGTGAAGGTCGCGGTTTCTGTTTGTGTCATCACAACATTTCGGCGATAAAAGTCTTTCGGCCGAAAACCGAAAATGCACTTTTGGGCCATTTTCGCCTGAAAAATTTCGGTTGCCGAATATTCGGTGCATCCCTAGCTTATACGTATACATCAAGCGTGCCGCACAAGCCCTGAAAAGTGAAGCCAAAACGTCTCAATCGCCCCCCGGTGGCCGGTCCTAGTATAGGTCATAAACCACGCCTCCCCATGTTATTCAACGGCACGTGAGACCAACTAAACAATTAAATTACACTTCAAATATCGTTTTTCCAAAGATGGTTTCTGTCATTTACTGTAGTTTTTATCACGCTGATGTAATTTCAAGTGTTTGTTTTTAAAATAAGTTTGTTTTTAGTTAGTTATTTGATGCGGTGGTGTGACGTCATGATTGACAGCTGTGATTGACAGGTTCTCTGAGCGATGTCATCACTGAAGCACCAACAGACTTTTTTTCAGGATCTTCGGAGGACTGAGAAGATTGGAGGTTTAAATTTAATATCTAAATTTCTATAATTTTAAAAAAATGCAGGAGTGTGTGCTTGCGATTGATTCTGTGAGAGTGAGGGCGGGGCCTTGATTTCGCGTCTTTACTTCCTGCTCACGACCGCGCATGTCTGGTCCCGAGATCGCTTCTGCACAGACTCAAGTACAAGATGTCAGCGCCATATCAGGATACTGGCGTCTTCACTTCTGAACAATGAAAGAGAGCGAAGGGGCGTCGTCCATCTTTTTTTACAGTCTATCTATGGTATACATCTGCATTTATATGACAGTTCATCGCAATTACACTCCAATAAAATAGCGTTGGGAAATGCCTGGAGAGAGGTTGCAACGCGATGGGA
>JARWKJ010000014.1:39088120-39093882 GCA_029959095.1 Rhinichthys osculus
TATATACAGTTTTTATTAATAGT
Organism: Rhinichthys osculus; assembly: GCA_029959095.1. Lineage (NCBI taxonomy): Eukaryota > Metazoa > Chordata > Actinopteri > Cypriniformes > Leuciscidae > Rhinichthys > Rhinichthys osculus. Next base: position 39,088,144 of record JARWKJ010000014.1, read on the forward strand.
GTGGATTCGCTTTTATTTATTCTGTCTTTTTGTGGGGATTTTGTCTTTTTTTATTATTTTTATATGTATATACAATTTTTATTAATAGTGTGGATTCGTTTTTATTTATTCCGTCCTTTTGTGGGGATTGTCTTTTTTTTCTTTTTTTTTAAAATATGTATATACAGTTTTTATTAATACTGTGGATTCGCTTTTATTTATTCAGTCCTTTTGTGGGGATTTTGTCTTTTTTTTTATTTTATATGTATATAGTTTTTATTAATACTGTGGATTTGCTTTTTATCTATTTAGTCCTTTTGTGGTGATTTTGTCTTTTTTTATATGTATATATAGTTTTTATTAATAGTGTGGATTCGCTTTTTATTTTTTTGGTCCTTTTGTGGTGATTTTGTCTTTTTTTGCAAAAAATATGTATATATAGTTTTTATTAATAGTGTGGATTCGCTTTTATTTATTCAGTCCTTTTGTGGTGATTTTGTCTTTTTTTTTAAATATGTATATATAGTTTTTATTAATACTGTGGATTCGTTTTTATTTATTCCGTCCTTTTGTGGGGATTGTCTTTTTTTTCTTTTTTTTTTTAAATATGTATATACAGTTTTTATTAATACTGTGGATTCGCTTTTATTTATTCAGTCCTTTTGTGGGGATTTTGTCTTTTTTTTTATTTTTATATGTATATAGTTTTTATTAATACTGTGGATTTGCTTTTTATTTATTCGGCCCTTTTGTGGTGATTTTGTCTTTTTTTGCAAAAAATATGTATATATAGTTTTTATTAATAGTGTGGATTCGCTTTTATTTATTCAGTCCTTTTGTGGTGATTTTGTCTTTTTTTAAAAATATGTATATATAGTTTTTATTAATACTATGGATTCATTTTTATTTATTCAGTCCTTTTGTGGTGATTGTCTTTTTTTTCTTTTTTTTTATGTATATATAGTTTTTATTAATACTGTGGATTTGCTTTTTATCTATTTAGTCCTTTTGTGGTGATTTTGTCTTTTTTTATATGTATATATAGTTTTTATTAATAGTGTGGATTTGCTTTTTATCTATTTAGTCCTTTTGTGGTGATTTTGTCTTTTTTTATATGTATATATAGTTTTTATTAATAGTGTGGATTCGCTTTTTATTTATTTGGTCCTTTTGTGGTGATTTTGTCATTTATTGCAAAAAAAATATGTATATATAGTTTTTATTAATACTGTGGATTCGTTTTTATTTATTCAGTCCTTTTGTGGTGATTTTGTCTTTTTTTATATGTATATATAGTTTTTATTAATAGTGTGGATTCGCTTTTTATTTATTTGGTCCTTTTGTGGTGATTTTGTCATTTATTGCAAAAAAAATATGTAAATAGAGGTTTTATTAATAGTGTGGATTAGTTTGTTTTTAGTCCTTTTGTGATTTTGTCATTTAAAAGAAAATTAGATATAGTTTTTATAAATTATTATTAAAGTTTTAGTTATTTTACTGCATCAAGTGAAACTAAATGAAAAAGAGAAAGATTTTTTGGCACCTAGCTGAAATAAAAACAGTTTAAATAGTTTATTTTATTTAAGTTAACATTTATTTGCATAATTTCAGTTTTCAGGCCTTCGACGACATGTTTGCACAAGATCAACTCATTTCCAGTGTAAAGTTCATGTTTTTAGTAATTGTGTGTCTTTTCATTTGAGAGATTCAGGGTTATTATAGTCAACTAAAACTAAAACCATAGAAAAATATGGTTACTAATAAACTAAACTAAAGCCCTTTTTATTACCTAAAAAAAAAAAAAAAAAAAAAAAAAAAAAAAAGATTTACATTAAAATCAAAACATTTATTTTATTTAAAGTAATAAAAATGCTTTTTTGGATTTGTTTTTATATTGATTATAATAACCCTCAATCTCACATATTAAAAAAGGCACAAAATCACACACAAAAAAAAAAAAATTACACTAAAAACGTAAGGTTTTTGTGCGGCAAAACTGTGGCTCATGTTGAATCTAATCGATCACGATTGCGGCTCTAAATGTGAGATTTTCCCTTCTCAGATCAGTCTCTTTCGCTCATCTGTTCATTCGTTTGTTTAATTGATAGTCCTGCCTGATGTACAACACACTCCACTTCTGCTATTCAGTCAGATGTTTAGGCCTGAAAAAACCAACAACACACACAACGCATAATATCCGTAAAAGCACCGCATCAAAATATGAATTAAAATGACTGATTCTTCATCTCCTTTCCTACAGAATCACAGCCAATCAGAACACATCTCATGTTTAATATGCATGTGTGTGGACCAATGAGATCCCACTGTGGGCGGAGCTACACGGAGCTACATCACTTGTTGGACACAGAACATGATGCTACATTATTTGAAGGCGATATTAAAATAAAAATGAATAAATAAAATAATTAGCAGGTATTTAAAGATTTTATTTAATATAATACAATTAATAAAATATACAGTTTTTCTTTTATTCTGTTCCAAAATGCTAACATCGTGAAACTAAAAAATAATAACACCAATAATAAGAATTGAGAAAGTTGAGATATTACAGCAAAGAGCATCACAATTTACTTAATAAATATGTGTTGGTCTTACTGAGAATGAATAATATAATCTTTACCTTATATCATAATATAGAATATAATATAAAAATAATATAAACCAATAATTTCACAGCTTAACATTACGCCATCCAATCAAATTCCAGAAAGGATGTGAATAAAAACAATGCTGACTATATTTTACAGAATAAATTATTATTTTTAAAATTATAAAAAATTGTATTACATTTTTGGTAATGTTGTTCCGTGGTTTTATGATTTATTAAATTTGTCTATATATATATAGTTTAGTTAATTATAATACTTGCAATCTCACAAATTGAAAATGAAAACAAAGTTGCCCGCACTCACAGCCGTGTGTGTGTGTGTGTGTGTGTGTGTGTGAGAAGACCTGAAGCGTCCCAGGATCTCCTCCAGCAGAGCTGATGCGTGATGTGTGTGTGATGTATGATCTCTCAGTCTTCAAACCTCAGACCACACACACACACACACACACACACACACACACACACACACTAAATGAAACACCTCAAAAGAGTGATATAACTAAAGAGGATGGGGAAATATTAAACAAATCAAGGGCACTGGATATAATGAGCCTCACACCTCGGCTTTGCACCAGGGGCTTGTGGGTAAAAGCAGCCGCTGAACAGCTGGAGAACAATAATGAGAGACGCAGAAAACAACTACTTCCTGTTTGACTGTTACACACACACACACATTCCGGCGGATTCTCTGAAAACGAGATGTTTAACAGGGATTCAAGGTCGAAACACTTGATCACACGTCTTGCCATACCGAAACGCCCTCGCTTCACCCCAGCGCGGGAGGAGGTCAAAGGTCGTGACCCTTCTCTCGTGGGTTAATGCGAGGGCAGTCGGGTCATCGTTCAGAAGAGCCGCCATCTTGGCTCAAAGCTGACACTGTCTGCACGCGCTCAGAACGGTCACATGATCACCAGCAGCGAGAACCGAGCAGAGCCGCTGAAGCTGATATAGATTTACAAGTAATGAAAGCAAATATGATATTTACACGCTCTACAGGCCAGAGGACGTGATACACACACAACCTGCAAATGAGGAGCAGAAGACACACACACACACACACACTCAGATCTGCTTCATCTGCCCAAAACATCTACAATCAACTCGTTTGTCTGTCTGTCTATCTATCTATCTATCTATCTATCTATCTATCTATCTATCTATCTATCTATCTATCTATCTATCTATCTATCTATCTATCTATCCTTCAATAATATCACAAACTGATCTCAGATTTGTCAAGATACAAAGTCCACAACCAAAAGTCAGAAATCTCAATATGAATTTAAACATTTCTCATCATATGATTTGAGAATTAAAAGAGATAAATCTGACATATCAAAATATAAAACACAACAGAGAATTCAAATCTGACCAATAAAAGCTCAGTATTATTTCCCCCACTAACACACACTCCAGCAAATGAAAGCATGATCCGTGTCCAGATCAGGTATGTGAGCTTCAGTGTGTGTCATGTGAACGACAGCAATATTCCCGTCAGCTGATCGACACAGAGCCTGGGCCGGTTCCACAAAGCTATTTTAGACCGGTCTATAGTGTTAGCCAAGTCTAAAATTAGCTCTTAGACTAGTCTAATGCAAGTTAGACTGTTTCACAAAAATAAAGACTGACTTAATATAGACCAATAAAATTAGACACCTTAACACAGGCTAACTCAGGTCTAAGACTCTGTTACCGTGGCAACCAGCAGTAACAATCAGTTACACTACAAACATTGTGAACGCAGCATATATGTTACCTTGGCAACCAGCAGTAACAATCAGTTACATTACAAACATTGTGAACGCAGCATATATGTTACCTTGGCAACCAGCCGTAACAATCTATTACACTACAAACATTGGGAACGCAGCATATATGTTACCGTGGCAACCAGCAGTAACAATCAGTTACATTACAAACATTGTGAACGCAGCATATTTGTTACCGTGGCAACCAGCAGTAACAATCAGTTACATTACAAACATTGTGAACGCAGCATATATGTTACCTTGGCAACCAGCAGTAACAATCAGTTACACTACAAACATTGGGAACGCAGCATATTTGTTACCGTGGCAACCAGCCGTAACAATCAGTTACACTACAAACATTCTAAACGCAGCATATATGTTACCGTGGCAACCAGAAATAACAATCTGTTACACTACAAACATTGTGAACGCAGCATATATGTTACCTTGGCAACCAGCAGTAACAATCAGTTACACTACAAACATTGGGAACGCAGCATATATGTTACCGTGGCAACCAGCAGTAACAATCAGTTACATTACAAACATTGTGAATGCAGCATATATGTTACCTTGGCAACCAGCAGTAACAATCAGTTACACTACAAACATTGGGAACGCAGCATATATGTTACCGTCGCAACCAGCAGTAACAATCTGTTACACTAGAAACATTGTGAACGCAGCATATATGTTACCTTGGCAACCAGCAGTAACAATCAGTTACACTACAAACATTGGGAACGCAGCATATTTGTTACCGTGGCAACCAGCAGTAACAATCAGTTACACTACAAACATTGTGAACGCAGCATATTTGTTACCGTGGCAACCAGCAGTAACAATCAGTTACACTACAAACATTGTGAACGCAGCATATTTGTTACCGTGGCAACCAGCAGTAACAATCAGTTACACTACAAACATTGTGAACGCAGCATATTTGTTACCGTGGCAACCAGCAGTAACAATCAGTTACACTACAAACATTGTGAACGCAGCATATATGTTACCGTGGCAACCAGCAGTAACAATCAGTTACACTACAAACATTGTGAACGCAGCATTTATGTTACCTTGGCAACCAGCAGCAGTAACAATCAGTTACATTACAAACATTGTGAACGCAGCATATATGTTACCTTGGCAACCAGCAGTAACAATCAGTTACACTACAAACATTGTGAACGCAGCATATATGTTACCTTGGCAACCAGCAGCAGTAACAATCAGTTACATTACAAACATTGTGAACGCAGCATATATGTTACCTTGGCAACCAGCAGTAACAATCAGTTACACTACAAACATTGTGAACGCAGCATATATGTTACCGTGGCAACCAGCAGTAACAATCAGTTACACTACAAACATTGGGAA
>JARWKJ010000014.1:39093982-39101482 GCA_029959095.1 Rhinichthys osculus
GATCAGAATTCTTTTTGGGAATTATGGAAAAAATTAGATAAATCAAAAGAACCAAAACACATTCCCATCCATGACCCAAACATCTGGACCGAACATTTTGGAAAACTCTATTCCCAAAACGAACCAACCCTCACCCAAAAACACCTGACCTCCCAACTCCATAACCTGGAACGCACCGTAAAAGACCAGCTAAACCAGTTAGACCAGCCCATATTACTAATTGAACTAACAGACAAGATAAAATCCCTAAAAAATAAAAAATCCTGTGGCATGGATTTAATATCAAATGAGATGCTGAAACACAGCAGCCCCAAACTGAAAGAGGCAATTCTCAAATTATTCAATCTTTTATTAAAAGCAGGACACTTTCCTGAGACATGGAAAGAAAATTTGATTACCCCAATCTTTAAACAGGGCGAGAAGTACGACCCAAATAATTACAGGGGCATCACAGTGAGCAGCAACCTGGGCAAACTCTTCTGCTCCATCATCAACGACAGGCTAGTTCAGTTCCTCCAACAACACAAGATCCTTAACAGTTCTCAGATTGGATTTATGCCTAAACAGAGAACATCAAACCACATTTACACACTCCACACACTCATACAAAAACACGTCCAACAAACAAAACAAGGCAAAATATTTGGCTGCTTCATTGACTTTAAAAAAGCCTTTGATTCGGTATGGCATAATGGACTTTTCCTAAAACTAATCCAAAGTGGAATAGGAGGAAGGACATATGACATTATAAAGGACATTTACAACGGGAACAAGTGCGGGGTGAAGATTAATGACAAACGTACTGATTATTTCAGTCAAACTAAAGGAGTCCGTCAAGGCTGCAGCCTCAGCCCGACTCTCTTTAACATCTATATTAATGAATTGGCTTCAGCACTTGAGAAGTCCTCTTGTCCTGGTCTGACCCTCGAGGACAGAGAAATCAAAAGCCTCCTGTACGCTGATGATCTTCTGCTGCTGTCTCCTCATGAAGAGGGTCTGCACCAAAGCCTCTCGCTTCTGGACCAGTACAGCAGCGACTGGGCCTTACCCATCAACATGGACAAGTCCAAAATCATGATCTTCCAGAAAAAACCTCGCCTTACTGACAAAAAATACACATTTACACTTGGGGGAACAATTCTTAATCATGTCACCTGCTATAATTATTTGGGTCTGACAATCTCAGCTTCTGGTAAATTTGACACTGCAATAAAAGATCTGACTGATAAAGCACGTAGGGCCTATTACAGTATAAGAAAACCCCTGTTCAAATTTAACCCACCCATCAAACTGTGGCTGAAAATCTTTGACAGCATCATCAAACCCATCCTTCTTTACGGCTGTGAAATCTGGGGCCCCAAATTTAAACTAAATTACGAATCCTGGGACAAAACCCCCGCTGAAATTTTCCACCTTGAGTTCTGCAAGAACATCCTGGGAACTCACAGAAACGCTCCAAGTCTGGGTTGCCGGGCAGAATTAGGCAGATTCCCTCTCCTATCTGAGATCCAGAAGAGAGCCGTAAAGTTCTGGTTTCATCTATCAGACGCACAGACAGAGAGCTACCATCACTGCGCTCTCAGACACAGGGCAGGACACACAGAGAGTGACCCCATGATACATTTAGTGGAAAAACACCAACTCAATTCATCAATTCAATTTAGACACTCAAAAGTAAAAGAAATAGGGAAAATAACCAAAGAAGAATACATACACGATTGGCAGATAAAGGTCACGCAACTAAATAAATTAAAATATTTCCACAAAATAAAGTCAGATTATAAATTGGCACCATACCTGACTGATATCAGTAACTATGGCCAGAGAAAGCTCCTGACTAAGTATCGCATTAGCGACCACAGTCTGTGTGTGGAGACGGGCCGACACAGCAGAGCTGGAGAGAGAGAGAGCTCAGACTGTGTTCACACTGCCCTGACGGGGCCGTAGAGGACGAGCTGCACTTCCTCACCGAGTGCAGCAAGTACAAAAACATCAGGGACGCTTATTTCACACAAATAGCACAGATTATACCTCAATTCCAACAAGAGAGCCTTATAAACAAACTGTCTTATATATTGGGAGAGAAAGAAGAGTGTATTCAGCTGGCAGCGCAGTATGTGTCCTCCTGCCATCATATGAGGAGAAGGGCTGAACCCTCTGCTCCATTAAACTGCTCTCTGTACTTATTTTTGTTATTGTATATATTTTTGTTATTTTATTTATTGAGATATATTTATGCATAATATGGAAATGTTTTTTTGTTTGTTTTTGTTTTTTTATTGTTCACTTTTATGTATCTACATATATGTTTATATATTACTACTGCTTTGGCAATATTGTGCTATTTTACAGTCATGCCAATAAAGCTCAATTGAATTGAATTGAATTGAATTGAGACAGAGAGAGAGACATAGAGAGAGAGAGAGAGAGAGAGAGAGAGAGAGAGAGGAGAGAGAGAGAGAGAGAGTGAGAGAGAGAGAGAGAGAGAGAGAGAGAGAGAGAGAGAGAGAGAGAGAGAGAGAGTGAGAGAGAGAGAGAGAGAGAGAGAGAGAGAGAGAGAGAGAGAGAGAGAGTGAGAGAGAGAGAGAGAGAGAGAGAGAGAGAGAGAGAGAGAGAGAGAGAGAGAGAGAGAGAGAGAGAGAGAGTGAGAGAGCATAGGTGAAGGTCTCTGAATGTCTCTCTCTATAGTTAACTCGTGTCCGGCAGGATTTGCCGTGACTCTTTCTTTCAGGAGCGGGATAAGATCCTGACACAGCGCGTCTCTTTTTCTTTTGCCGGCAGGATTAGTGGAAACACTCCCTCACGGCGGGATGCAAATAACCTTTCACTTCAAAAAGCACACGGAGCGAGCGGCCAACTTCCCCGCGTCTGTCGCCTGGAACACACGCGGCTTTAGGATCCACGGAAACCAGATGAATGGAAAATGCCGACACTACTGCACTTGAACTTCCCGCAACGCCATTGTGCCGAAAGCACTGATTCGACACATTCAGATTGTTTGCGCGTCGAAACTTTTGCCACATATGTTTGCAAGAAAATTCATAATAATGCACAAGTGAAATATGAATATTTTATCAACACACAAGGAACGCTAAAAGTGCTGCGCGGGGTGTAACTTCAGGATGTGTGTGTGTGCCGGGATCGTTCCACTCACGAGGAGAAACAATAAAGTTTATAACTTTATTCTAGAGCTGCTGTAAACAAAACAATCTGTTACTGTAATCTTTAAACGCTTTAAACGATATATAAATGAAGGTCGAGTAGTTTTTAAAATCTAAAGGCTTTTTATATTTTTCTCACACATACACATGAATTTGTTTTTCTTATGAATTGATCATTTAATATGCACTTTTAGCCGTATCTATGGAACGCGAGCAGATTTGACAGTGTGTTGCAATGATCGTTACATGCGTCACATGACCTCAGTGTGCATTAATCATCTCACTAGATAAATATAGACTTTCTGAATTTGCAGTCTAACTTTGTGCAAATCAAAAATTGCATGTCACTGGAAGGTCAAGAGTAGAGCACTGCATTGTGGGAAACATCTCTCAAGAAATATGCATGCTTTTCTGGATATAGCCGTTATTATTATTTAAGATATGACATTGAGCTTTGGCTTTCTCTGGAAGTGCCTTGGAGCCGGAGGACTCGGATCCACACGTCAGTCTGTGGAGATTAGCACTCGCACGGAGAGCCTCCCCACGGGATCTTTTCATTTACCGCTTATTGTTTCATGTTTTACCCGTTTATGCTGCTTTTCTGTGCTTTTAATGCATGGGATTAAAAAAAGAGAGAGACAAATTCAGGTCACGACCCTCCTGAAGGAAACTAGCACGACTGATGCTCATTTCAACACATCATACAGCCAGAACTAACACACACGTTCAAAAATCAAATCAAATAAAAACATTCCCAGCACTCATTGTGAGATAATTAACATAATAATATGAATACTATTAATATTAATACTGTATCCCTCAATGCAATGCCTTTCATTTCCAGTGTCAAATTTTTTTTTTTGATTCAACTATAAATTATTATAATAAAAAAATAATAATAAAGCGAGAAATTCTTAGTAAAAGTTGTTATTTTTTAACAACAAGTCAAAGCACCCCTAAAGAAGGACCCACAATGCATCAGAACAGAGCTTTTCAGAAATTGTGCACTTTTTAAAATTAGTATTCTAAACAATATGCATGTCAAACTAGCGTTTAATGTTTAATATACAGATGCATGATCATCTCACAATGTAAATGTACAAATATAATAACCGCATTTATTTTGTGAGCTGATCATGCATCTGTATTAAACATTAAACGCTAATTTTAAATTTACTCATTTTAAAAAGTGCACAAGTCATATTTCTATATTGATGCATTGTGGGTCCTTCTTTTCCATCATTTCTTCTGTGTTAACTCAAGGACACACAATTGCACGACATTATGCGCATCTTCAGCAGCAGTCACACACACACACGCACACACACACACGCAGCGTAACGGAGCGCAGCAGTGATTCGGCTCAGCGGATGGACGGACAGGTGCGTCTCAGGATTCCCAAATGCACACGACATTCCCAACAGCTTTCCCTGTGTCTCCCTCTCTCCTTAAACACACATCCGGCCGATCGCAGGATCTGTGTGTTCGAGTCGGGCTGTAAGGGGTTAAGCGTTTCGTGCCAGCATCTCATTTGCATACGGTGCTTTCAGGTTTTTTTCGCCCCCAAAAAGTTGGCAGCACTCCTCGTTTTCCATAATGCCAGCATTTGGGAATTGTGCGTGGAATGAAGCCGATCCAATCTCCTGCCTGCGACATGCATTTTCATTAATTACAGCCTTGTCAGCAAAAGCATTATCGAAGCTGAATATGAAAATGCTAATGAGCGCTCATTTACATATTTTTCTTTGTCGGAATGTCATTAATTATTACGTTTTATGATGATGAATGCAGCTGTCGATGTTCTCCCAAGCATAATTAGCTATCAGAATGCACAGATATGATCAGCACAGAGTCCGAAAACTTGCCATCCCGAGAAAGTTTCCTCTCGGAGACGCGTCGGCCCGATCCCGGTTGACGTCGAAAAATAACCCAAAAAAAATAAATAATGCTGCTTAATTAATGCAGTCCTTAATTACTACAGCATGATGTCAGCGACTTTAATTAAGAATTGGCTTGGTTACAGAAACTCCTGGCTGTAATAAAAGTCATTATGGAGCCGAGCTCCAAAACCCTTCAGTTAGATGTGCACTGCTCATTAACACACACACACACACACACACACATGCAACTCGTCTCCAAGGATACGGTTTAAAATCTCATCCTACTTTTCTCGTTTTTAATAATAACCCAACCTCTGTGCTTTTGCACTTTTGTCTCGGGTCGGGAAAACGAATCCCGGATCCCGTTGCCGAGGCTCAGCCGCTGGGATCAGTGTTTATCAGGAAGAAGAAAAGCAAGGCTCGGCAGATGGGGCTATTACACATGACCAAACCGATCCATCAGGACTGAAGGGCCCAGGTGCAGCCCAGCCGCGCAACAACGCGTCATTTCACAGTCTGTCACACACACACACACACACACGGTCCTACATGAGCGACCCGGCGCTGCTCCCGCGAGGGCTCATCTGCACACGCATGCACACACACACACACACAAACACTCACAGACACACACACACACACACACGCCACAGTCCTACATGAACGGCCTGGCCTGCTCCGGCGAGGGCTCATCTGCACACACACACACACACACACACATGCGTGGTCCTACATGAACGGCCTGGTCTGCTCCCGCGAGGGCTCATCTGTAGTTCTTGACTGACTGAGCTTGACCTGATGTCTTCATCAAACACACACACACACACACACTATGGTAATCATTCATGCTACCATGGTACTTTTGTGTGCATGCAACAATCTTGTTTAAATTAATCCTATTCTGCATTTTTTAACATTAACTTTCTTCAGTGTGTGTAATGTTGCAGTTCTTCTGTATATCAGTGTCAGTGTTTCTGAACTCCTGAAACGCCTCCATTGTAGTCTCGAGTTTCTTCCGGGAACACGTCACAATATTCCTCATTATAATAATTCATGCAGAATAAAGGGGCGGGGCCTGGTTGAGTTAGTTAGTAGTGTGTTAAACTGGTGGTTATGGGAAGGGGCGGGACATTTCCCAAACACACTCGAAGCGCTCGACCAATCACAGCACACTGATCCAGCCGACCAATCAGAGCACAGTGTGCTTTTCAGAAGGAGGGGCTTCATAGAGACAGGAAGTAAACAGAGCGTTACTGCCAGACTGGGAAGAGAGGAGCCGCAACAATGGAGAATATGAGGAGAATAATCAACATTCAAGCGGGAAAACCTGTTCTAGTAGAGACTAAAACACAATCAAGACTTTTAAGAACAAAACTGAGAATCTTAAATGGACAATACAAATTAAAAATAAATCGAGCAGCCAGGGTATTGAATACATTTTTTTTAAATGCATTCATTTCGAGATCAATGACATAATATTAATAATAATAGTCTGTTTTTCTCTCTGATTCTGGTCAGAGTTTAGAGGCGTGTCCTAAAGCAGTGGACCAATCAGACGCGTTCTCCCAGGAATATCAGGATGCTCCCGTTTCTCCGCCTGGATTCCAGATGTCAGACCTCCATAAACACAGCATTTACAGTCCCTTAACTTTAACAAACAAACACAACTGTGTCTGACAGCACTAATGTGGTCTGAGGACCGATTTTACACCCATTACTGTATGGTACATTTCTACAAGGGATCTAAACTACATAATTTACTCCAAAATATGAATGAATGTGGGGTTTTTTTACAGGGAAAATATGGATTTGTAGTGATTTAAACTTTAACGCTGTGATTTTATGCACTTGTTTTGGCCATTATTTTAGTTTTACTGCAGTTTTCTTGCTTTAAACATTTTGAATCAATTTGGCTACTTGGTCAAAATGAAGCATCCTTGAAATTAAAATAAATAAATAAATATATATTTTTTTTAAATCACAATTTATTCCTGAGAGACAGAATAAAAAAATAATACAAATTTAAAGCATATAAACAAAATCTACATTTTTTTATATGATTTTTATGCAATATTTATAATTTAAACAATAATATAAAAAAAGGTAAAAAGCTAAAACCCGTTAAATAAATTTGAGCCACTCTATGATAAGTGTAGATACAGTATGAGTTCATCGGTGTGTGTGTGTGTGTGTGTGTGTGTGTTGAGAAGGAGCTCTTCAGATTTAAGCGTATGGTCAATTTACACCTAAACATCCCAGAAGATTCACTCACTCCATAGGAGAGATGGATCCTCATCGGCACACGGATACATCAACCTCAAACACCACAGTCCCCTCTCTCTCTCTCTCTCTCTCTCTCTCTCTCTCTCTCTCTCTGGGATGAAGGAGTGTGTTAATGAGATCGGAGGAAGAGAAAAAGAGCAGGAGAGAGAGATGAGAAGAGACAGGAGAGTCGCAGG
>JARWKJ010000014.1:39106482-39188982 GCA_029959095.1 Rhinichthys osculus
GACACAATCCCACAATGCACTGCAACTACATCAAAATGCAAGAATGCTCATCCAAGGTGGCAGATGAGAAACACTATTAGTATTAAAAGCTTAAATTTCATTTATTTGTGTACAATGTCAATAAAAACTATTACTTTCATGACAATTAAACACATTTAAATCCCCAAATTTTGATCACTGTTTTGAATTGTACTTTTCCAATTAATACTTTTTAAATTAATTTGACTTTATCCAATGAATATAATATATAATGTAAATTAATATAGTATAATATAATATAATAATACATTAATTAAATGATTTAAATTAATAAAAAAAGTATACATTATCATTATCAAAATATCATTACAATGAGAATTTAGTAGTAAATGAAAAAGGGTTGTTTTTCTAATTTAAATTATTCTAAGGTAATTTTAGTAACTTTTAAAATCAAAATAAATTAAAGTAATAATTCACTCAGATTTATCAATATCAATAAAAAACTATATTAAAAATGTTTCATCCAATATTTATCCAATTAATTTATAATATTATTAAAAATATTGTATATATATATATATGTGTGTGTGTGTATATATATATGTGTGTGTATATATATATGTGTGTGTATATATATATATATAGCGTAAAGTAAAGAACTAATTCATTTAAATACATATATCATAAAGAATTTTTTGGGGTAAAACAAAAGGTTTGTTTTTCTAATTTCTATTTTTTTATTTACAAATTTTTGTGATTTTTCAAATCAGAATAAATTAAAGGAAAATTTAACTCAAATTAAATATTATTTATTACTGAACAATATATCAATATATCATAAAGAATTTTTGGGGGTAAAACAAAAGGTTTGTTTTTCTAATTTCAATTTTTTATTTACTAATTTTTGTGATTTTTCAAATCAGAATAAATTAAAGGAATATTTAACTCAAATTAAATATTATTTATTACTGAACAACGTCAATACAAAAAAAAAAACTATTTCACCATATAATTTGTGCACCATATGCAAATTACGCTAAACCGAGTAATCATGAGTTGAGAAGCAAGTTAACATCAAACTCTATTGGCATCAGTTGTGAGTCCAACTTTGACATTAGGATGTTTCCAGTCCATGTTTCACGTGTCCGAGGTTTGAACACTGAAACCGAAAGCGTTTATAAATATGTAAAAACTTACTTTAGTGGGACGAACTCCATTTCCCCAAGACGAACTCGCTCTCTCTTCCAAATCTACAGAGAAAAACAGAAAACAACTCATTTTAGTCATCTATCGATTCATAAATCCTGTTCAAATCTGCATTGAAATGAAAAACGAGTGTCCTAATTAAATAAAAACGGCAGCCATTCAGACATATTTCCCACAATCCCGCTGTGATGAAGGCCGGTGACACAACAGTGATGTTTACATGCAGCCGAGGCGTTTGTGCAGGTCTAATCCTAATGACGCTCGGGGAAACAATGCGACAATGTACACTTTATAAAAAAAGGCCGTAATTAACGACGCGCGAGGCTTTACATTGTTTCTGGCTCTTTTTTCCCTCGCTTTATTGAATCGCCCACCGCGAAAAAACCCCCCTCTTCAACACATTCTCTCCCACTCACAATGAGAGCTCAATCAAAACACACTTCCCTCCTCGAGAAACTTCCCTTCAAAGCGGCGCCGCATGAAAGACGCATTCTTTGTCAAGACGTTCATTTCTGGTAAAGTCAACAGCGGATAAAAGCGGCGTACGGGCCTTCGTGACTTACAGACACACACACACACAGCTTTAAAAGCAGCCGATCTGTCATCGAGAGGACACACACACACTCTCATCGGCTCATGACATTCAAACACCGGTTGAAAAGGAGAGATTTGTAATAATCCCAAACTATCGCTAGGAATGAATGAGAGAGCGTCCAGGTCACGTTTCAGCTCCAAACAGCAGGAAAAAAGACATTGCTTAAATAAATAAAAGCGTATTTTAAGAACCATTAAGATTTATTACATTCATAGCAATTGAAAACATTTAAATCACTGTTATACAGAAGTTTTACTTTTCTAATTCCTATTATTTATTCATTTTAAAAAACAGAATAAATTAAAGGGGTAATTCGCTCAAACAAACAAATATATACACACACACACATACATAAAACTAAAGGAGTAACTCACTCAAAAATAGACATTGGCACACATTAAAGAACTAAATTGATTGAAATAAATATCCAATTTCAATGAGAATTTGTGTTTAATTGTCATGAAAAAATTACATAATTTCCACATAATTTCCTGTCACAGTCGCTGGATATGAGGTCACACACACACACACACACACACACACTTTCTCACACACACACACACACACACACACACGCTCTCTCTCATACATACACACACACACACACACACACACACAATCACACACACACACTCTCTCTCTCTCTCTCTCTCTCTCTCTCTCTCTCTCTCTCTCTCTCTCTCTCTCTCTCTCTCACACACACACACATACTCTTCCAGAAGGGTCTTCTCTCTAAAAGCCAGTTCAGGTGAGACATAATGAATTTATTTCACTCTCTCTCACACACACACACACACACACACACACACACACACACACACACACACACACACACACACATCCATTATTTATCAGACTTTCTGTTACTCTCTCTGTAATTTATTACTCTGAATCTCTCTCCTTATCAGCTACTGCCCACACATTCCCTTACAGACACACACACACACACACACACACACACAGACACACACACGCACGCACACCTTTCACCTCTCAAACCTCTCCTTGCACCTGGGGTCTCACTGCCTAAGGCCAGAACAGACCAATAGAACCATATAACACACACACACACACACACAGACAGAGAGAGAGAGAGAGAGAGAGAGAGAGAGAGAGAGAGAGAGAGAGAGAGAGAGAGAGAGAGAGAGAGAGAGAGAAATTGCTTCTCCATCTTAGTGCAGACGGATGGATTGGGGGAGAAGTGATGAAAAAGAGAAATATGAAAAGATCTGTCTGTCTGTGTGTGTGTGTGTGTGTGTGTGTGTGTGTGTGTGTGTTTCAGTCAGGGTCTGAAATGACTCATTTATACACCAAACTTTAGCACATTAGCGTGAGGTCAAACCACAATATTTCCAGCCAAAGGAAAGATAAAATCACACATTAAATCTCATTCATATCTCAAGCGTTTCTCCTGGATAGCAATGACACCAAATGAAGACTCTCGCCAAAGTCTCTGGCTTCCTCTAAGAAACACACTCCAGTCACTCTAACACACTCCAGTCAACACACTCCAGTCACTCCCACACACTCCAGTCACTCTAACACACTCCAGTCAACACACTCCAGTCACTCCCACACACTCCAGTCACTCCAACACACTCCAGTAACCTCACATGTGTCTCATACACCAAATTATCATCAGTGTGGAGATTTCCAGAAGAGTCAGAAATCTCAATATAAGATCTGAGATCTACTAACAAGTCGTCAGTAACTCCAGTCGCTCTTCCTCCTGAACCTGTGTAGGATTGTTACTAATTTGCATAATGCCAGTCTCTGGTTTTGATTGGCTGAACAGCGTCTCTTAGCTCCGCCCTCAAACACTAGTGTATCTGAGACTGGGAGAGTTCGGCTCGTGTTGTTCGTGTCGAGAAGACGCTGTTTTCTGCTGACAAAGCAAATCCACTTTGATGAGATTGATACGGTAAAACCCCACGCCATCGTTACTGTTCGTATCACTGTGATCAAGAGCTGAGAGTCAGATATGATAATGAGCGTTTAGTTTCTGACCAATCACAGCACACTGGGCCGTCTGACCAATCAGAGCAGAGCGGCTCTCAGAGAGGCGGGGTTTAGAGAGACTGAATCTTCAAACGAAGCGTTTCAGACGCTGTGAGAAAAGAGCAGTGGATATTATGAGGAAATTAAAGTGTGTTTTGATCTTTGACGCATGTAAACCTGTTGTAGAGACTCCAGAACAATATCAGAAGTCTTTGAAATAGCATAATAGTGCACTTTAAGGGAAACGTCTGAGATAAAGTTGATACTACAAAAAAAACGCAATTGAGAACTCAAAGAGAAACCTTTGAGCAATAGCATGTCTTCTAGGCAGTTTGAGTTTAATGTGCCTCATTAGCATGACAGATAACATAGCTTAGCTGGTTTAGTTCACAATGAAAATGCTGCACAGTCTGTTCAGAAACACAGTTCGAAACCTCTCAGAACCAGCGTTCACCGGGATTTATTTAAAGGAAGAAATGCAGCAGTTTGTTATTAAAGACGGTACCAAACAGAACTGAACTAATCAGATGAAAAACACTCCTAACAAACTAGTCTACAACTAAACAGTGAGACACTAACACTGGCCTTGTAGTAAAAACTAAATAAAAGGTAAATATTGACATCACAGCAGCCCAGAACATGCTGGAATATTTTTTTATTAGGAATATTTACTTGAAGCTTAAATATTGTATTGTATCTAATATTGTTTGAAGAATGTGTGTGTGTGTGTGTGTGTGTGTGTGTGTGTGTGTGTGTGTGTGTGTGTGTGTGTGTGTGTGTGTGTGCGTCCGGCCCCTCGTCAGCATCTAATGAAGTTACAGTGACAGATGAGTGTGTGTGTGTCTTTCACAGATGAAATTAAAGCTCCTGACACAAAACAGACTCATATTAATAGTGTTACGTGTGCTGTGAGACTCAAACAGAGCCTCTCTCTCTCTCATCCCTCTATCCCTCCTTTCATCTGTCGCTCTCTCTGGCCTTCAACTCAGAAAACAAGAGGAAAAGAGGCCAGATGAGAGAATAAAACATTTAGACATTAGCTAGTGTTCACTGTAGACAGAAATAGAGAATATATACTTAAAAATAAAACAACATGTAAATATTATTTAGTCTCTGTTATTGCATTAAAACATAAGCTGCATTTGAGGTAGTCTGTCTTATTATAGTCGCATAATGACAAGGATTTTTATACTGTACAAACTGTACATTCTCTCCCCTTACACTAACCCTACCCATCACACAAAACGTTCTGCATTTATATATTTTCAAAAGAAAATATAACACTTACTGTGATAATATAAGCTGTTTTCCTCATGGGGATGAAAAAATGTCCCCACAAGGAGAAGGATTTCAGATATTGCCATCTTTGTGGGGACATAATGTCGAGTTTACCAGGTCACACACACACACACACACACACATACACACACAGTGACAGTGGGTCATTAAAACAGACCTCGGCTGTCAGCTGGACTCCCACATGTCAGTCTATCAGACGACCCATAAACCCCTGATCTGATCCAGGACCACCACTGACCTCATGAGCTTAATAACAGAGCTGTCACACACAGACGGACGGACAGATGTATAGATGGATGGATGGATGTATAGACAGATGGATGAATGGTCGGATGGATGTATAGATTGATGCATGTATGTATAGATGGATGGATGATATATGGAAGTATAGATTAATGGATGGATGATATATGGATGATAGATTAATGGATGGATGTAAAGATGGATGTATAGATTGATGGATGGATGGATGATGTATAGATGGATGTATGGATGTATAGACAGATGGATGAATGGTAGGGTGGATGATGGATGTATAGATGGATGGATGGATGGATGGATGGATGTATAGATTGATGGATGCCGATAGATGGATGTACAGATGGATGAATGGATGGATGAATGATGGGTGTATAGATGGATGGATGATGTATAGATGGATGGATGGATGGATGGATGATGTATAGATGGATGGATGTAAAGATGGATGTATAGATGTATGGATGGATGTATAGATGGATGGATGTATAGATGATGGATAGATGGATGGATGTATAGATGTATAGATGGATGGATGTATAGATGATGGATAGATGATGTATAGATGGATGGATGTATAGTTGTATAGATGGATGGATGGATGTATAGATGGATGGATGTATAGATGGATGGATGTATAGATGGATGGATGGATAGATGGATGTATAGATCTATAGACTCTCTGTGGTCACAAATAATCCCAGGATGTCTTTCGAAAGAGTAGGGGTGTAACCCCGGCATCCTGGCCAAATTTGCCCAGTGGCCTCTGTCCATCATGGCCTCCTAATCATCCCCATGTATATATATATACACTGATTGGTTTCATCACTCTGTCTCCTCTCCACCAGTAAGCTGGTGTGTGGTGAGCGTTCTGGCGCAATATGGCTGCCGTCGCATCATCCAGGTGGATGCTGCACATTGGTGGTGGTTGAGGGGATTCCCCCCCCCCCTTCTATGTGAAGCGCTTTGAGTGTCCAGAAAAGCGCTATATAAATGTGATGAATTATTATTATTATTATTAGATGGATGATTTATAGATGGATTGATGTATAGATGTATGGATGGATGTATAGATTAATGGATGGATGTATAGATGGATGTATAGATTGATTGATGGATGGATGGATGATGTATAGATGGATGTATGGATGTATAGACAGATGGATGAATGGTCGGGTGGATGATGGATGTATAGATGGATGGATGGATGGATGGATGGATTGATGGATGCCGATAGATGGATGTACAGATGGATGAATGGATGGATGGATGATGGGTGTATAGATGGATGGATGATAGATGGATGTATAGATGTATGGATGGATGTATAGATGTATGGATGTATAGATGGATGATGTATAGATGATGGATGGATGATGTATAGATGGATGGATGTATAGATGGATGGATGGATGTATAGATGGATGGATGTATAGATGGATGGATGTATAGATGATGTATAGATGGATGGATGTATAGATGGATGGATGGATGTATAGATGGATGGATGATGTATAGATGGATGGATGTATAGATGGATGGATGTATAGATGGATGGATGGATGTATAGATGGATGGATGGATGTATAGATGTATATATGGATGGATGTATATATGGATGGATGGATGTATAGATGTATAGATGGATGGATGTATAGATGTATATATGGATGGATGTATAGATGATGGATGGATGTATAGATGTATATATGGATGGATGAATGTATAGATGGATGGATGTATAGATGGATGGATGGATGTATAGATGGATGGATGGATGTATAGATGGATGGATCTATAGATGGATGGATGGATGTATAGATGGATGGATGTATAAATGGATGGATGGATGTATAGATGTATATATGGATGGATGTATAGATAAGTAGATTTCCACATTCATAGACAGAGGGATGTTTTATTGAGTCTGCTTTTATTCACAGGAGAGTTTTATGAGAAAGGCTTGAGATAAAGATGATGCTTTAAATGAAAGATAAATAAGAACTCATTAATTCTTCTCCATGCGAAAGCAACATGTGATCAATAGATCCTCCTGACGGCTGCCAGAGATTATATTAATGTGACAGAAGCTCAGGGTGAAACACACCGGTGCTTTAGAGCTTCTCATTCAGGTGTGTGTGGATTTAAAGAGCTCCTGACGGATATTAGCAGGTGTGTCTCTCTCTCTCTCTCTGGGAATGTGCCATTATCCCCAGCATTTCCTGCACTAAACACGGATTCCAGCATTCCCGAACGCACCTCCCCCAACACAAGACGGATCACATCTGGAGAGAGACGCAAACCAGCAGGAACCAAGAGACGAGACAAGGACACACATCTGCACACACACACACGTGTGTGTCTTTACTGAAGACATTTCCATGCATCTGATCACCTCAGTAAAGCAGCAGCACAACAGAAAAATGAAGTTTAAACTCAAATATGAGAAGATGGATTCAGCAAAAGACACTTCATTCAAACGGGAAACGAGTTTATTGTTTGCAGTGAAGCAGTGAGTTCTCCATTACAAATATTCCTTCAAAAACGGTCAAATCTCTCGTTCTAACGGTCCACGGTTTGTTCAAATCTCTAAATCTAAGCAGAAGTGATAATGCTAGAGATGTCTGACTGTAAACATGAAGTAATAAAGAGGCAGTGAGATCAGAGAAAGATCCGTTCCTGTACGACACTCGAGGGAACGACATCATTTCCTGCGCTCAACATGCACAGAGAGAGTCTGTTCACATTTAACCTTTAGACAGGACCTTTGACCTTTACCACCACACACACACACACACACACACACGTGTGGCACTTTCACATCACTCTTGTGTTTTAGTTTCATGATACCACTAGAGCTGCAGGATTTGTCAAACAAAATCGGAATGTGATTTTTCTGATCAAAATTGTGATTGCGATTATATATTATGCGATAACAAAATACGATAGAAAAAGTAAATAAAAAAATAAAATTATAAATAAAATGAATAAAATAAAATAAAATAGGTCTGCAGAATTTGGCCAAAAATGTTGTGGTTATAAACCGATATGTCTACAAAATAATAATAATAATAATAATGCCAATACTGCTATTAAATAAAATAAAAAAAAGATTATTATTGTTATTACAAAATATTATTCATAATATACTATATATTATTAAACATTAATAATAATAATAATAATAATAATAAAATATATAAATTACACAAAATTTTAAATATTACTATTATAATGTTTTACTTCAAAATAAAAATGCATAAATAATAACAATAATAATTTCCTTTTACAGTACAACTGTAAAATTAGAATACTTATATTTATGAATATTTTAGTTTATTTATTTTCTTAATTATTATTAATAATATATTATATTTCATTAAATATTAATAATTATAAATAAAATAATGTACAAAATAATATACATTATTAATGTAATACTTAACATTTAAAAATAAATGCATATTAAAAATATAATAATTATAATAAATAATAATAACAATTATATTTTACAATACAACTGTAAAATTAAACAACTTATTTATGGCTATTTAAAAAATATATATTTTCAAAATATTATTAATATCTATTAACAAATATGATATAAAATAAGAAATATTACTATAGTACTATTTTACCCCGAAATAAAAAAAAATGCACAATGAGAAATAATATAATATAAATTATTTTGCTGCACAACTAATATTCATGGCTGTTTTAATTCCTTCTTTTTCAAATGTTTATTTTGGTGGGATTTGATAATCAATTTTTTGTGATATGAAAATCACACTAAACCATATCACTATTTCGGTTTTATTTCGATTATTCGTGCCGCCCTACATACTATAACAACAACACCACGAGTCTGTCTGCGATGGATTTTGTGTTCATGCATTCAAAAAAGCTTGACGTCGCATTCGAGTCCCAAATCTGATTTCCAAAATAGATTAATTTGACAGATTCTGCATGATGAATCCGACTCCACTCTCTTGAATGTTAGTTCCCCTCTTCACTTCTCTTTCGTTTCTTTGGTTCTTAATTTAAACTCAATCTGTCTCCCCACATCCTGAGGCCAGTGGCCACAGAGAAGGTCCAGATGATTCATCTCGCGGCCACGGAGCGGGAACAGATCGAGCGAGCCGAAGCCGTTACTAGCGTGCTGTTTTTACAACATTACATAAAGCAGATGAAGTTTCCTGCGAGGAGAAACCACACCTGCAGCTGCACCAGAACCAGCAGGAACACACACACAGCGATGGAAAAGATCTGGTGAGGAATAAGCAGACCTGCACCTGCGCTCTCACACACACACACACACACACACACTGGCTTTTATTGCCTGTCGTTGGTGGTTTGGCTTCCTGATGGCAGTTACACACTTCAAGAGCTTCAGAGTTTCTGCTGTTTCACTGCGAAAGCTTTAATGATCCTCCGTATCACAGGCCATGATGAACGAAAGAAAGATTCAAACTGACCTTCATAAACCAATCATATCTGATAGCAAACAACAAATGAACTGAGCGGATACAAACAAACTCAAACAGAGCCGACTGATCGACATGATGTTCACTAAACCAGGAACCAGTACAAGTGTGTGAACCACCAGTACAAGTGTGTGAACCACCAGTACAAGTGTGTGAACCACCAGTACAAGTGTGTGAACTTCAGGTACAAGTGTGTGAACTACCAGTACAAGTGTGTGAACTACCAGTACAAGTGTGTGAACTACAGGTACAAGTGTGTGAACTACCAGTACAAGTGTGTGAACTACCAGAACAAGGGTGTGAACCACCAGTACAAGTGTGTGAACTACCAGAACAAGTGTGTGAACCACCAGTACAAGTGTGTGAACCACCAGTACAAGTGTGTGAACTACCAGTACAAGTGTGTGAACCACCAGTACAAGTGTGTGAACCACCAGTACAAGTGTGTGAACTACCAGTACAAGTGTGTGAACCACCAGTACAAGTGTGTGAACCACCAGTACAAGTGTGTGAACCACCAGTACAAGTGTGTGAACCACCAGTACAAGTGAGTGAACCACCAGTACAAGTGAGTGAACCACCAGTACAAGTGAGTGAACCACCAGTACAAGTGAGTGAACCACCAGTACAAGTGTGTGAACCACCAGTACAAGTGTGTGAACCACCAGTACAAGTGTGTGAACCACCAGTACAAGTGTGTGAACTACCAGTGCAAGTGTGTGAACTACCAGTACAAGTGTGTGAACCACCAGTACAAGTGTGTGAACCACCAGTACAAGTGTGTGAACCACCAGTACAAGTGTGTGAACCACCAGTACAAGTGTGTGAACCACCAGTACAAGTGTGTGAACCACCAGTATAAGTGTGTGAACTACCAGTACAAGTGTGTGAACCACCAGTACAAGTGTGTGAACAACCAGTGCAAGTGTGTGAACCACCAGTACAAGTGTGTGAACTACCAGTACAAGTGTGTGAACCACCAGTACAAGTGTGTGAACCACCAGTACAAGTGTGTGAACCACCAGTATAAGTGTGTGAACTACCAGTACAAGTGTGTGAACCACCAGTACAAGTGTGTGAACAACCAGTGCAAGTGTGTGAACAACCAGTGCAAGTGTGTGAACCACCAGTATAAGTGTGTGAACTACCAGTACAAGTGTGTGAACAACCAGTGCAAGTGTGTGAACTACCAGTGCAAGTGTGTGAACAACCAGTGCAAGTGTGTGAACCACCAGTACAAGTGTGTGAACCACCAGTACAAGTGTGTGAACCACCAGTACAAGTGTGTGAACCACCAGTACAAGTGTAAACCACCAGTACAAGTGTAAACCACCAGTACAAGTGTGTGAACTACCAGAACAAGTGTGTGAACCACCAGTACAAGTGTGTGAACCACCAGTACAAGTGTGTGAACCACCAGTACAAGTGTGTGAACTACCAGTACAAGTGTGTGAACCACCAGTACAAGTGTGTGAACTACAGGTATAAGTGTGTGAACTACAGGTACAAGTGTGTGAACCACCAGTACAAGTGTGTGAACCACCAGTACAAGTGTGTGAACTACAGGTATAAGTGTGTGAACTACAGGTACAAGTGTGTGAACCACCAGTACAAGTGTGTGAACCACCAGTACAAGTGTGTGTGAACTACCAGAACAAGTGTGTGAACCACCAGTACAAGTGTGTGAACTACCAGTACAAGTGTGTGAACTACCAGTACAAGTGTGTGAACTACCAGTACAAGTGTGTGAACCACCAGAACAAGTGTGTGAACTACCAGTACAAGTGTGTGAACCACCAGTACAAGTGTGTAAACTACCAGAACAAGTGTGTGAACTACCAGTACAAGTGTGTGAACTACCAGTACAAGTGTGTGAACTACCAGTACAAGTGTGTGAACTACCAGTACAAGTGTGTGAACTACCAGTACAAGTGTGTGAACTACCAGTACAAGTGTGTGAACTACCAGTACAAGTGTGTGAACTACCAGTACAAGTGTGTGAACTACCAGTACAAGTGTGTGAACCACCAGTACAAGTGTGTAAACTACCAGAACAAGTGTGTGAACTACCAGTACAAGGTATCAATTATACAAAATTAGAAATTTTTACTTCAAAATAAAAAAGCAGAAATAATAATACTTTTATTTTACAGTACAACTGTAAAATTATAATACTTATGTATCACGTTTTCCACTAAACTACAAGGCTGTTTTCAACACTGATAATAATCATAAATGTTTATTGATCATAAGCTCCTCATATTAGAGTGATTTGTGAAGGATCATGTGATACTGAAGACTGGAGTAATGATGCTGAACGTTTAGCTTTGATCACAGGAATAAATGACACTTTACTATATATTCACATAGAAAACAGATGATTTACATTGTAATAATATTTCATAATTTGTACTGTATTTTTGATTTAATAAACGCAGCCCTGGTGAGCAGAATAATGTTCTTTCAAAAACATAAAAAGTATTGTATTCCATGCAACAAACCCAGCGCATAACAGGTTATGATGGTTCACCTCTCATGACTCTGATATCACAGCTCACACATTATAAAACAATGCCGAGAGAATTCCCAGCTTCCGGCTTCCTGTTCTCCCAACGGGGATTTCCATGCATTGAGTGTGTTTTATTCTATCCTGATGTGAACGAGAGCTCACAGAGACTGATCGAGGGTCAACATCCTAAAAACACTGAAGGAAAAAGCCCAAATAAATGACCTCATGAATAAAGATATTAACAGTGTCTCAAACCGTGCTCAGATATGGCAATATCTATATGACCTCAGTACTGAAACAGTCATCACACACACAGCACAGGTTCACTCTGTATGTGTGTGTCAGGGCAACACTTCAAGCCCATTAATATTTCAAAACGGTCTTGACAGGGAAAGAGCATCATTCATGTTAGAGGAGATCAGCCGTCCTAAACACACATGCTGGATTTACTAAGATTTACCACAGATACCTCATCCATGTCCATGACTGAATCTCAGGAACCCTGTGGAGAATATGAACTCATGTTTCACCTCCAGATCAGAAGAAATCATGTTGAAAACATGTTTTGTTTAGATATTAGATAGAGTGTGTGTGCACATATATATATATATTTTTCAAAATAATGTCAAAATGAAAAAATAAATGTCAATATTTTTTTTATATATATATATATATATATATATATATTTATATAGTCAGTGTGTGTGTGATTGCCATGAAAATAATGTCCCTGTAAATTAAAATATATATATATATATATATATATAGATAGATAGTGACATTATTTTCATGGAAATCACACAATAATTATTGTAATGGAAAAAATATATATAACGAATACATTTTTTTTTCATTAATCCTTGTTAAAAAAAAAATCTTAATTATATTACTTAATTATACACTGCAAAAAAAAAAACTTTATTTATATTTGATTTATTTATTTATGTATTGCATTGTGACATTATTGAACTTATAAAATTCTCATTATTGTAATGGAACATGAAAAATCATCATGAAATTAATGTCACAATGACAATGAGGGTGGAAAACAGCTGGCTTTATTTATAAAGTAAAATTAAATCCCCGAGAAGTAAACTTCAGTTAGTCTTACAGCAGACGCGTCGACCTGACAGTATTTAAACACATCTAACATGCAAGAACTTTAATCTTTAAAGTTGAAGTTGGCTTTGGCGAGTAAATAATACACTTCCTGCGCGGTCAGTTGACAAGCTCCTTTCTCAGTCACACACACACACACACACACACTTCAGATCGCCTGGATGCGCCGAGTTTGTGATAATTTGACATTAAATATGAGAGCAAACGCCAGGCCGTCATCACTCTCTCAGAAAGCAGAAGTGAAGCCGCTGTTCTGTCGCTCTCCATCCGCGTGAGGCTGACACGAGCTGAAACTAATGTTTACCTCAACAAATTATTTAAAGCTCAGCTCTCAGCTCTGAATGACAGTAAAACACTGAGATGAGCTGCCGTTTACAGTGTGTGTCAAAGCCTTCAGACGAGCCGAGGCTTTCACAGCGTTCACTCGCTCGCACGCAGACGTGATGTCAGAAAACCACATTCACATTCACTCCTGATCGATTACAGCATCAACACTGTTATCATGTTTAACCCTCGAGCTACACAACTACACAATACTGGGTGGAGCCTTTAGGGTCCATTTTTTGTGTTATTTTTGCCAGTGTTTGGGTAGTTTTTGTGTTACCCAGATCCTGGGTCAGAAGTAACAACCCAGTGTTTGGGTAGTTTTTGTGTTACCCAGATCCTGGGTCAGACGTAACAACCCAGTGTTTGGGTAGTTTTTGTGTTACCCAGATCCTGGGCCAGACGTAACAACCCAGTGTTTGGGTAGTTTTTGTGTTACCCAGATCCTGGGTCAGACGTACAAACCCAGTGTTTGGGTAGTTGTGTTACCCAGATCCTGGGTCAGACGTAACAACCCAGTGTTTGGGTAGTTGTGTTACCCAGATCCTGGGTCAGACGTAACAACCCAGTGTTTGGGTAGTTTTTGTGTTACCCAGATCCTGGGTCAGATGTAACAACCCAGTGTTTGGGTAGTTTTTGTGTTACCCAGATCCTGGGTCAGATGTAACAACCCAGTGTTTTATTGTATCTATAAATACGCTATTGTTCTGTGAATCGTAATATAAATTCTTAGGATGTTAAAAAACTCAACTTTTATTTATAAAGCACTTTCAAATCCATTAGAATGGACCAAAATCTGTTCTCAGAACTGTACACTGATTGATTATGGACAGGTTATGGAGTCAGTCGCCACATATTTGGGCCACGAATGAAACGTCCTCCGCTGAACGAGACACAAGCTCCAGCGCCGTTACGGTTGAATCAACAGAGACGGGGCAATTACACTCAAATTACTATTTTTTAAGTTTAGACGATTGAAGTTAATCCGTAATCATTAATTCATATGTGAAGTGAAAATAAAACAAGCTAGTATTATAGTAAAAATGAATCAACCCATTGTGCTGGGTTAAATAAATAACCCAATGTGCTGGGTAAAATAAACCCAACACGTGTTCTGTCCTAGATTTACCCAGCCCAAATTGGGTTGTTTTTAACCCAGAGTCAGTAAAATGATCCGAACTGCCCATCACCACTTAATATCTCAAAATCATAAGCAGTACACTGAAAAAAACCCAATAAGTAATATTTAAGGAATACGTTTTTGAATGCATATTTTTTAAGCATTAGTGGTTAAAAAGTATATATGTTTATGTTGTTATAAAATGGCGGATGGTTTGTCTAGATCAGACTCTTATTCCTCAGCTGAACTCACATTTGGACCCCATTGAAGTCACTATATGGAGAAACATCCTGGAATGTTTTCCTCAAAAACCTTCATTTCTTTCCGAAAGAAGAAACAAAAACAAATGTCTTGGATGACGTGCGGGACAGTAAATTATCAGGAAATTTTAATTCTGAAGTAAACTAATCCTTTAAGTGAAAAATATGGCTCATATTACAGGATTGTACTTTTACAGGGAAATGATTTGGCCTCAGTATGTGTGCCGTACTGAAGTCCACATGAACACAACACACAAAAAATCAGGTTTCACCCCGATACCCAGATCCATGGAGACGGTGTCGGCATCGCCATGGCAATGGCTCTGGGATTGACACCTCGCTGTCACCCTATTCTTGGTTTAGAAGAGTCAGAGTGAGAAAGCGCTAACAAGTTAGCGATCAGCGTGGGTGACGGCACACTCTTTCACCACGGGATATACACACACACACCATCTCATTCACTTCCACACACTGCGCTAAAACACACACACACACAGAGTGGCATTGTGGGAAAACGATGAAAAGAAAAAAGTGGTGATAGATCCAGACCTTCACAATGGAAGCTAACACACACACACACGTCTCTCTCTCTCTGAGTTAATCGTATCAGATGACTCAGAGTAACTCTATTAGAAACCGATTACGGCTTAATGTCTGTCTAAACGCATTATCAACCTTCAGCCAACCTCTGAATATTTCAACATAATACCGATTTAATTCTGAAAATATAATGGAGTCGGCGAGTGGACGCACGTCTACTTACACTCTCATTTATTCATTTATCACCGTTCTTTAGAGAGATCTGCCTTCTGTTTCACACACACACACACAGAACACATCATCTCTCGCGGTCCACAGCATCATCAGGACAGAAACACTCATGATTCACTAGCTCCTGATTCGATTCATTTCAAAAGATTCATTTTCATTTCTCAGATTCAGTTAGTGCTTTTTAATCCCGTCTAAATCAAAAACGTCTGTTCTCTCACAAAACCTTAAAAAACAAGTATGTTAATAATCAACATTTATCATGATCACAAGCTCCTGATTTGAATCAGATTCGATTCATTTCAATAGATTCATTTCATTTCACAGATTCATTGTGTTTTTTAAATCCCGTCTCAATCAAAAACGTCTGTTCTCTCATTAAAAAACTCATATATGTTAATAATCAACATTTGATCACATGATCACAAGCTCCTGATTCAATTCGATATTGATTCGTTTCAATCGATTAATTTGCATTTCATAGATTCATTGTGTTTTTAATCCCGTCTAAATCACAAAGATCTTAGTTTTTCCTCACACAACCTCAGGAAAAATCTCAGGTGTGTTAATTATTGACATTCACAAGCTCTTGATTCGTTTCAATAGATTTATTTGTATTATTGTCTGAATCGTAAAGATCTTTTCTCACACAACCTCATTAAAATCAACATTTATCATGATTCACAAGCTCTTGATT
Organism: Rhinichthys osculus; assembly: GCA_029959095.1. Classification (NCBI taxonomy): domain Eukaryota; kingdom Metazoa; phylum Chordata; class Actinopteri; order Cypriniformes; family Leuciscidae; genus Rhinichthys; species Rhinichthys osculus. The sequence continues at coordinate 39,123,099 of JARWKJ010000014.1, forward strand.
CAATTTCGTTTTATGATTTTGATTCGATATCGATTCGTCTCAATATGGATCTCAATGAAGACTCCAGATTTTACTACTGGAAAATAATAGATCTCAACATTTTGCCGAAACGCCAAAGATTTCCAATGGAAAGTCTCAATATCATCTCAAGCGTGTCTCATGTTTGACCCAGCACACCGTATGCAAACAATTTAAGTCTTAAAGGGATAGTCCACCTAAATATAATTATTTTCTATTTTTCCGTGGAACACAAATGAAGAAAATTTGTAACTAATACAAATAACGCAAAAAGATAAAGCTGATGTTTCAATGAAGCACAACAGAGGAGTCAATAAAGTCTCCAGATCTACTGTATTATCTGAGCAACGATGAAACCATCAGCTGATAGTCACGACTAAATGTAAAGAGAATCAAATTGCTCACTGCACATCACAGACTGAACATGAAAGACATATAAAACGGACATAATCCAATATCTGCTGATTCAATCAAACATTTACTTCCACATGCCTGGAAATGAAGGTGGGCTGATAGTTTTCGAAGGTTGAAGGTTGAAAAACACAATCACAACACAACACATAATTCATATTAATGATGAAACAACAAAAAAAGATAGCGAGACAATTATCCTAACAGTAAACGCATTATTTTTTTCATGCACATAATTCGCCTTTGGCTAAGCCCCGCCCCCCTTAGTTACTGTTGCTACGTCCGACAAACAAACTCCATCTGGGCTCTGGTATCAACATGGCTTATGCTGTGACAGCTCTTCCGGCTGTAATTTTATCAAACTTTTATAAAGCAGCAAATAAAGTGTCCGATAGAAGTAGGCAAAAGCGGCTGCGATACACGTTCGAAGGCTATATTCACGACATAAACACAAGGAACAACAAGGCATCCAAATAGAGGCAAAAGCACACCAGTCACAGTCAACAAATGAGCCACCGCATATCCTACTAATGGAGACGGAGGACTCACAATATCAGGAGCAACACTGTTCATGCACAGCTGGAGGTCTCTATTCACTTCTATAATCATTATTACAAAGCAAACGGACTACGCGAGTATAACGGTGTATTTATTAGCAGCGTGTGCTAGACGACACTTGTCAGGATTTGACTTCGGTTTGGGAAGGGGAATAAACGGACACCCCCCTCCAACCTCTCTGGGAAACGCGTATCTGTGTTACAAATGCCCCAGGCACAACGTTTAACCATATTTTTGATAAAACTACGACGGTAATAGCCGGCCGAGACCAAAAATATGAGACGCCTGTGTTAAAGTCAATGGAGCGCTGTGAAAAAGTGTCGGACCTCTGTGGGAGCTGGTTCTTGGCTGCGCTGTGATTGGTCAATCTACATTCTAGGGTGTGGCTTAGCCAAAGGCGAATTGTATTTCAAGCTAAATAGTATTTTTGTTCGACTAGTTACGACGACATTTGCGATCTAACATGTAGTTTCAATTAACTCACATTTATTAGTATTTCGTCGTTGTCGGTTGGAAATCTTGTATGTCAAAAAACGCTACTTTTCAGAAAATGTAAAAAACGATGTGGTGTTTTTAATATGCTTTAAGACAAACCATGTGTAAATCATAAGTCGACAGCATTGCTGAGTATTTTCTGCTTAAAACTGCAGTGAACCAAAGACAGTCTCAAACACACGGTTTGAAATCGCTGGTGTTTCTGACGTCACAAACGACCTTGTAACCAATCAGATCAATGTGTGATCGTCAACCAGTGGATCTCTGAGCTGAGGGAGTGAGTGGAGGCGGGGCTCATTTGCATATTCATAGAACCGCGCATACTAAATGAGACAATAGTTACATTCAAGCTATTTTAAGGCATTTTTCAAGGAAAAACATTTAAGTATGTCATTTTGGTGATAAAACATGAGTTTAAATTGATAAAATGAACGACTACAGGGGGATTTTAACATTAGTTAACAATGCACAATATATTTTACTGTATATATTAGCCTTTGTTAATGAAAAAAATAAATTGTTTATTGCTTATGTTAATGCATTAACTAGTGAGTTTAATAATGTATGTAGAAATTAACATGAACTAAGATGAATAAATGCAGTAGATATATCAGTTCATGTTAACTAATGAAACCTTATTTCAAAGTGTTATAAAAACTCAACTTCTCACACATTAAGAGCCACAGGTCAAAACCAGCTAAAACCAGACCATGACCGGCGAGACTCAGGTAAAGACGTCTTTAGGCGTCCGTTTCTCCGCCTGCGAGGAGAGAGAGTTTTTCCTCACACACACACACACACACACACACACACACACACGTTCAGCTCGGAGGGGCAGCGAGTCGTTCCGTAACACGAGTTCTGTTCACACTTCAGCAGAAGACATATGCTGAAACATTAATGTCCTTCCCCACGCAGCCAAGAGCGCACATATCACTATTATCCAAACAGAAGAGCGACGCCAGGCGTTACGGCACCCCAACACACCTCGACCCGTCCCACACACACACACACAGAGAGAGAGAGAGTCTGACCACGTGAAGAGTGTGTGTGAGAGACGCTCGGCTTTTAATAACCTGTAAACAAGATGCAAGTGACAAATAACAATATCGATGTGTGCATATGTGTTTTTGTGTGTGTGTGTTTGTGTGTGGGCGAGTCGTTTTCGCTTAACGCTTTATATGTGGGGAGAGAAACGTGGATCATATCAAACATGGCCATCATCCAGATCTGGCGTGAAACCTTCTTAATGTCTTGGAAACTTCTGACTCGATGACGTCTCACGATGCCAAATTCAGCTCATTTCTGAGTCGACGCTTCAAGACTAACAATGTCAATGACGAAAATCGTCTCACCTTAAAATCAAAAACGAAACATTTGGAATTATATTTTGCATAAAGAGAAAAGTAAAGCAATTTGAAATGCAACACTTCCAGCCTCCTGAAATGAATGTGAAAATCACATTCATTTTCCTCAGAGAGAATCCACCAATCGGAGAAGACACTGTTACCATGGAAACATATATAGCAAAAGAGCAGTGACCGAACACTCCCATAATGCATTGTGAATGACAACTGAGACTCCGTAAACTCTCAAACTACCTGTGTATTAATAAAGATCTGAATATTTTGTGATAAATGTCAAATATAATGGCTATATACTTAACTATTATCAATAGTTTTAGATTTTACTAATGTTTCTCTTTTGATTTGATGGTTCGGATTTAAAGCTACACACACACAGACACACACACACATATATATGCTAAACAGTCTATTCTATGTGCATGCATACACACATATATACATATATACAAGCATGTATGAATATGTTTGCGTTTATGCACTCACACACACACACACATATATATCTATATATAGAAAGGTTTTTAAATGTACTTCATTGTCAAAGTAATGCTTTACTATTTATGCAAAATATTTTCTTTTTTCTTTTTTTTTCCCCAAAAATTAATTTTATATATTTAAAAATGTAACATTTTACATGTTATTTAAATTTGTAAAGTATTTTATAGTTGTTAGATAGTAGCTGTCATCGATAATTTATGCATATTTAAATATAACAATAATAAAATGTATTTAAAATGATTGAATCCAAATGTTATGATTTCTTTTCTCATTGATCATGCCTGTTTTAAAGGAATTATGGAAGCCTGTATGTTCCGACCTTTGATTGTCCATGAAAGAGCAGTAGATGTTTGACTGAACATGTCTGTACCTGAGTTCACACACACACACACACACACACACACACACACACACACACACCAAGAGCCTCTGAAACGCTCAGAGAACCGTCATAGCCATAACAAACCCCATTTGAGAGAGGTAAAGAAAGAGATGAAAAGAGAGAAACAGAGAAAAGGAAACATCAAAGACTCGTCGGGTTTACTTGAAGGAATCGTTCCAAACCCACATGATGCACTTTCTGTTGTGCGGAGATGTTTAGCAGAATGTTCCCGCTGCTCTTTTCAATTGCTTTCCAGCAAATAATAACACACGATTAGCATAACTAACACAAGTCACATGGACTATTAAACTTTTAGTAAGTATTTTTAGAGTTAGACAGCGGCTTGAAAAAAAACAATTACAGGAACTTATGCATTTAAAATTACTAATATAACTGTTAAAATAATGTTACAATATAACGTTTGCATAACTGTCAGCATAATGTTTCTATATAATGTCAGACAAGGACTTGCTTTTCCGCAAATAATAACCTACGATTAGCATAACTAGTTAACATTACAGGCGAAACTCGAAAAATTAGAATATGGTGCAAAAGTTCATTTATTTCAGTAATTCAACTTAAAAGGTGAAACTAATATATTATATAGACTCATTACATGCAAAGTGAGATATTTCAAGCCTTTATTTGTTATAATTGTGATGATTATGGCTTACAGCTTATGAAAACCTTTTCACAATATTCTAATTTTGAATTTGGGGTTTTCATAATCCATAATCATCACAATTATAACAAATAAAGGCTTGAAATATCTCACTTTGCATGTAATGAGTCTATATAATATATTAGTTTCACCTTTTAAGTTGAATTACTGAAATAAATAAACTTTTGCACCATATTCTAATTTTTCGAGTTTCGCCTGTAAAAGTCACATGGATTATTAAACTTTTAGTAAGTATTTTTAGAGTTTGACAGCGGCTTGTCACCGTGTGCTTTTGCAATGTGGGAAAAACACAATTACAGCAACTTGCATTTATAATTCCCAATGATGAAATGACAGCTGAAGTAAAAGAAAGCCGGAATGATGCAAGGAAAGGGAAGGTCATGTTTTCATTGCGTTGCGTGTTCATTGTGTTCGTCAGTTTGGCATCTTCAGCTTCGCATTTAAAAACCAAGGCCGTGTAATTCACAGTGACGAGCAGCAATAGCCATCATACACTTCTCTCTCTCTCTCTCTTCTTTAGAGAATATATCAAAACACGCTGTATGTGTGAAAGCATTTGCGTCTGTAAACAGGTAAACATTTCCCTTCTACTCATTTGCAGGAGCTTAGCATGGTGAAAACAATTTGTACCGTTTGAAAAAAAACCTCTGCAAATGAAGCTTGAAATATTTTCTTAAAGTGCCGATATGTTTCATTCACACTTCGGCTTCAAATGCGCTAAAGAGGATTCACTGTTTTCTGTCAAGCACTGGTCTCTCTCTCTCTCTCTCTCTCTCTCTCTCTCTCTCTCTCTCTCTCTCTCTCTCTCTCTCTCTCTCTCTCTCTCTCACACTCTCTCTTTCTCTCTCTCTCTCTCTCTCTCTCTCTCTCTCTCACACTCTCTCTTCTCTCTCTCTCTCTCTCTCTCTCTCTCTCTCTCTCTCTCACACACACTCTCTCTTCTCTCTCTCTCTCTCTCTCTCTCTCTCTCTCTCTCTCTCTCTCTCATTACAGTGCTGAAGCCGCACGGGAATCTCTTCCTGAAACCCTCGGGTTCGAACTCTAGTTCAGGATAAACTGGCGTCTCTGTCCTGATGTGTGGAAACGGTTGTTCCAGAACATGTGGCAGTAAGACGTGTGTGTGTGTGTGTGTGTGTGTGTGTGTGTGTGTGTAATTAAGTCCACACACACCTGCTTGCGTCCAGACGCCAGGGTGAACTCCGCACCTGTTACCGTGGAAACCGAACGGGAACCAGACAGGGAATTCCGTGAAATTCGGGAACAGCTGATGTGTGTATGGAGATGGGATAAACGGGTGTGAGGAGGGAGACGCGAACACACACACACGTGATCACATATCAATCGCGATAAGATAGAAATGAATAAGTATCTTTAAAAATGTACTTCAGGATCCTGCTGTTAAATTCGCTGATGTCCAATATAACTGTTAAAATTGTTACAATATAACTGTCAGTGTTCAATGTAACTGTAAAAATAATGTTACAATATAACATCAACTTCCAATATATAACTGTCAAAATAATGTTACAATGTAACGTCAACGTCCAATATCACTGTCAAAATGTGTTACAAAATAAACCCAATGTCCAATGTAACTCAAAATATGTTACAATATAACGTCAACGTGCAATATAACTGTCAAAATATGTTACAATATAACGTCAATGTCCAATGTAACTGTCAAAATATGTTACAATATAAAGCCAATGTCCAATATAACTGTCAAAATATGTTACAATATAACGCCACTGTCCAATGTAACTGTCAAAATATGTTACAATATAACGCCAATGTCCAATGTAACTGTCAAAATATGTTACAATATAAAGCCAATGTCCAATATAACTGTCAAAATATGTTACAATATAAAGCCAATGTCCAATGCAACTCAAAATATGTTACAATATAAAGCCACTGTCCAATATAACTGTCAAAATATGTTACAATATAACGCCAATGTCCAATGTAACTGTCAAAATATGTTACAATATAACGCCAATGTCCAATATAACTGTCAAAATATGTTACAATATAATGCCAATGTCCAATATAACTGTCAAAATATGTTACAATATAACGCCAATGTCCAATGTAACTGTCAAAATATGTTACAATATAACGCCAATGTCCAATATAACTGTCAAAATACACTCACCGGCCACTTTATTAGGTACCCCGTGCTAGTAACGGGTTGGACCCCCTTTTGCCTTCAGAACTGCCTCAATTCTTCGTGGCATAGATTCAACAAGGTGCTGGAAGCATTCCTCAGGGAGTTTGGTCCATATTGACATGATGGCATCACACAGTTGCCGCAGATTTGTCGGCTGCACATCCATGATGCGAATCTCCCGTTCCACCACATCCCAAAGATGCTCTATTGGGTTGAGATCTGGTGACTGTGGAGGCCATTTTAGTACAGTGAACTCATTGTCATGTTCAAGAAACCAATTTGAAATGATTAGAGCTTTGTGACATGGTGGAAGTAGCCATCAGAGGATGGGTACATGGTGGCCATAAAGGGATGGACATGGTCAGAAACAATGCTCAGGTAGGCCGTGGCATTTAAACGATGCCCAATTGGCACTAAGGGGCCTAAAGTGTGCCAGGAAAACATCCCCCACACCATTACACCACCACCACCAGCCTGCACAGTGGTAACAAGGCATGATGGATCCATGTTCTCATTCTGTTTACACCAAATTCTGACTCTAACATCTGAATGTCTCAACAGAAATCGAGACTCATCAGACCAGGCAACATTTTTCCAGTCTTCAACTGTTCAATTTTGGTGAGCTCTTGCAAATTGTAGCCTCTTCTTCCTATTTGTAGTGGAGATGAGTGGTACCCGGTGGAGTCTTCTGCTGTTGTAGCCCATCCGCCTCAAGGTTGTGCGTGTTGTGGCTTCACAAATGCTTTGCTGCATACCTCGGTTGTAACGAGTGGTTATTTCAGTCACTGTTGCCCTTCTATCAGCTCGAACCAGTCTGGCCATTCTCCTCTGACCTCTGGCATCAACAAGGCATTTCCGCCCACAGAACTGCCGCATACTGGATGTTTTTTCTTTTTCGGACCATTCTCTGTAAACCCTAGAGATGGTTGTGCATGAAAATCCCAGTAGATTAGCAGTTTCTGAAATACTCAGACCAGCCCTTCTGGCACCAACAATCATGCCACGTTCAAAGTCACTCAAATCACCTTTCTTCCCCATACTGATGCTCGGTTTGAACTGCAGGAGATTGTCTTGACCATGTCTACATGCCTAAATGCACTGAGTTGCCGCCATGTGATTGGCTGCTTAGAAATTAAGTGTTAACGAGCAGTTGGACAGGTGTACCTAATAAAGTGGCCGGTGAGTGTATATTACAATATAACGCCAATGTCCAATGTAACTGTCAAAATATGTTACATTATTACGCCAATGTAACTGCCAAATATGTTACAATATAACGCCAATGTCCAATGTAACTGCCAAATATGTTACAATATAACGTCAACGTCCAATATAACTCTTAAAGTCCCCCTGTAGTCAACAATTTGATCCCTTAAAACTCATCTTTGATCACCAAAATGACATATTTATAAGTTTTTTCCCTTTCCTATATTTCTCCTACATGTCTTCATGTCTTAAAATATCTTGAATGTAACTCGACACCCTTGCCTCATTTAGTATGCGTGGTTCTATGAATATGCAAATGAGCCCCGCCTCCACTCACTCACTCAGCTCAGAGATCCACTGGTTGACGATCACACGTTGATCTGATTGGTTACAAGGTCGTTTGTGTCGTCAGAAACACCAGCGATTTCAAACCGTGTGTTTGAGACTGTCTTTGGTTCACTGCAGTTTTAAGCAGAAAATACTCAGCAATGCTGTCGACTTATGATTTACACATGGTGTGTCTTAAAGCGTATTAAAAACACCACATAGACACATAAACAACATTAAAAGCTAGAGTTTCACCACAGGGGGACTTTAAAATAATGTTACAATATATGTCAAGTTTAACTGTGAAGATAATGTTACAGTGTAATAATCTTTCTACAGTACTCGAGTGTGTGACTGACAGGCGGATGCTTTCAATGCTCACATGCACGCTTGTGTGTGAACGCTCTGTGAAGAACATTCGCGCCTCGCAGGAAATGCGTCTGTGCGCATGAACGGTCAGATGCACTTCTTGGTCAAAATGCCTGTTTTTAAGGAAACGCAGGACTGAAAGTGAACGTAAACAGAGTCAGGATGACACAATTGTGCATTTTCAGGTGTTGCCGTTTAAATGCAGCTCACAGACCTGCTGCTGTCTGTTCATATTAAGATTAATATGAATCAAACAACAATATTTACAAGAAACATTCCCAGCTTTTCACTTGAACGGTGTTTACTTCATTCAGACAAATTTAATTTGTTCAAATGTATAGTAAATTTCCTGTTTGAGGCTGTATTTGTATGCTTCTGGACACTGGAGTAAGCGATGAATAATAAAAAAATAATAATAATAAAAAAATGTATAGTAATATTCACCTTGAAAAAATGAATGTGAAAAAGGTTCCATCTCTAATAACAGAAGCTCAATCCCATCACTGACCCATGTGAGTCTGCTCTGTCAGGGTCTATAACAGAACACTGTGTTTACACTGAGCAGATCTTCACATTACCCATCAGCCCCTCCTCTCGATGACGACTCAGCCAATGAGCCTGAAGGAGGAGAAAGAGGCCATGAAGCCCCGCCCACCACACACACCACACACACACACACGAAATAACAGACCTTGTTTCATTGCTGCGCCCTGAACACCTGCAAAACTTTCGGAGGAAAAAAAGAACAAGTGAGCGAGCGAGCAAGAGAGAGAGAGAGAGAGAGAGAGAGAGAGAGAGAGAGAGAGAGAGAGAGAGAAACGAGTATGTTTGAACACAGAAGCCAGACAAAAGCCTTTCATGAGAGGGCACTTCTGTGGGAAAAACTCCTCGCAGTGTCCGGTTACATTCCTCTCTCTCTCTCTCTCTCTCTCTCTCTCTCTCTCTCTCTCTCTCTCTGAGTGAATTTCACTGAATCTGTCAAGAGCAGGTCATGAAAATCAAAAGACAAACAATAAATGACATTTTGTTTGATGAAAATGAAGAACATTCTAAATTGTGATTTTCATATTTAAAAACAATTACCCCCCATATTACAACTATTATGATCCATAACTTTTAATTTTAGCTTTTTGTAATTCCCATTATTCACAGTTGTGATTCGAATGTGATTAGAATTCATTACTGGAATAGATTAAAAATACTGTAATGTATATATATATATTTATTATACACACATATATATATATACATATATATGTGCATACATATATATACACATGAGAATATATATGTGAGTATATATATGAGAATTTGTGGGTTAAATGTGCTAAATTGTTATGAAAATATTCTTTATTTAAATTATATATATATATATATTTAATTTAGTAGGAAATATGACCTGGACATTTTGTTTGTTGTTGTAAAATTCACTTGTAAAACTAAAGAAATGCAATGAAAAACAAATGCAGAATAATATAATCTGCGAGTTTGCGAATGTTTCTCTGCAGTCGGTCTCATGTGATGTATAAAGTGTGTAACCCCAGCGGGTTTGGTTTCTGCTCTACGTGTCACGACACACACGAAAAGTAAACAGCTTCTTAAATACATATTTATTGGATAATTAGGGCTGTAATTGGTTCAGGCTGTAACGAGATGGACGTTAAACCAGCAACTGCAGCAAAAATTAGCACTTGGAAAAACAGTAGCACGTACTGCCCACACCACGAGAGTGAGAAAAACACACACACACGAAATCTACATAAACAAACACATAAAACACACAAGTGCTTTCTACGATTGCAAATGGGTGCACACACATACATACACACAAGCGCACACACACACACACACACACACACACACACACACACACGCGTATGCATGCATGCAAACAGCAGCCATAACCAAAGCATTGATGGAATGGAATGTCAATGGCGTCACACACACACACACACACACACACACACACACACACACACACACACACACTGCCAGATGTTCAACTGCCTTTTAGGAAAACCAATACAAGAAATCTCCTCTCTCACACACACACACACACACACACACACACACACACACACACACACACACACACAGAAGATAACCTGAACACTTCACTTCAAGCTGACACTTCCTGAGATCCCACTCATGCCCGACAACATGAGAATAACTGCAGGAAAAATCAAGCTTCTTTTGTTTAATAGAAAAGTTTTAAAGGTTTAAAGGTACACTATGTTACTTTCTGGGGGTTTTTTCAACGTTAACAATTTGAATACATCCTCAATCCTTCTTCCAAAACGGTTTTAGTCTCACCATGACTCACTACGGTAAGCCTGTTATAAGTGTTTTATATTGTAGACCTGTCGGGATGGGTTTCACGGGAAATAGCCTAAATGCGTCACTCGTCCATGTGTGTCTCGTCATACCCGTAAATGAACCATCATCTCCACGTCGCTTTTACAACACTTCAAATCCCTCAGTTCTCCGTCTCCTAAAGCCGAGCTTATGTTGATTCTTGTTTTATTACGAGCTCACTTGTTTAAAACTGGTGATTCTCCGGAGGTTGGAGATTTAAAGTAAAGTTGCTCCGGCTGCGTGTCTGGTGTGGGAGGTCAGAGGTAAATTGAGTGTGTGTGTGTGTGTGTGTGTGTGTGTGTGTGTGGCAGGGGTTAGTCATCACAACGAGAGAGAAAGGTTGACATGGAGCAACCTCTGGAGAATCACCAGTTTTAAACAAGTGAGCTCGTAATAAAACAAGAATCAACATAAGCTCGGCTTTAGGAGACGGAGACCTGAGGGATTTGAAGTGTTGTAAAAGCGACGTGGAGATGATGGTGTTTTTATTACAACAGGTGAGTATTTATAGAGTACATTTATTGAACAGATATGTATCTCTCTAACAGAGTTCACTGTAAAGCATGTCTATTGTGACCGACAGTAACGTCTTCAGTTAATCTAAACTGGTTATATTTCTTATGCCTAGTAGAGCATGTTTTATGAGCCAACCATATCTGCACAGAGCCGAAGCACAACCACAACAACGTTCTTCTGCAAAATACATGCAGTCTTTGACCAAAAGTTGCACAGTGTACCTTTAAATAATGAAGGAGAAATTAAGAAAAATACTTCCAGTGCTAAATCACAGGTCCATCTCAGTATAGAACGAGCTTATTGATGACATTTTAAACTGTTATTTTAGCATTAGTTTAGCAACTATTGAAGATTTTGAATACTTTTTTAACTATAATAACTCTCAATCGTGATCATCCACATAAAAGAAGAGAAACCAGACCAGATGAACATGGATCATGGAAACACCCTATTCCCACTGCTATTCTCAAACTCTTCTGCATGTTCGACCCTTTCCCACATCAGGACGTCCAAGTGCATCAAGAAACCTGCACGTATTCATCAATGGATTAACGTTTGATGATAAAAGTAGCGTGAAACTTAGCGAGTGTTAATTCTGAACCCTGTATACAAATGAAACAACATCAGTGAAACCTCCAATAACACACACACACACACACACACACACACACACACACACACACACAAGTGAAACATGCTAACATTAGCCTCTGTCGCGGGCTCAATTATGGCAGCCATTACAGTGGCACATCTTACAGCGACACACTTGACAATATCCAAACAAGTCAGGCGTTTTAATTAAAAGTTCTGTGTTTCCACGAGCTCGTCACCTGCCGTGTTAATTACACACACTGCGGCTGCTCTTATGCCTTTATTTTCTGATGGATAATTACACTTTTTTTGAGTCTCTTTCTTCACCTTCAGGTGCGAGGAGAAAACAAGGTGTGCTGTTCCCACCCCTGCACGGAAAACCACAGGATTCGTTGAGGACGAGACCACTCGTTAACACACACACGCGATCAGAGGAGGAAGACCACTCGTTAACACACACACGATCAGAGGACAAGACCACTCGTTAACACACACACGCGATCAGAGGACGAGACCACTCGTTAACACACACACGCGATCAGAGGACGAGACCACTCGTTAACACACACACGCGATCAGAGGAGGAAGACCACTCGTTAACACACACACGCGATCAGAGGACGAGACCACTCGTTAACACACACACGCGATCAGAGGAGGAAGACCACTCGTTAACACACACGCGATCAGAGGACGAGACCACTCGTTAACACACACACGCGATCAGAGGACGAGACCACTCGTTAACACACACACGCGATCAGAGGAGGAAGACCACTCGTTAACACACACACGCGATCAGAGGACGAGACCACTCGTTAACACACACACGCGATCAGAGGACAAGACCACTCGTTACACACACACACGCGATCAGAGGAGGAAGACCACTCGTTAACACACACACGATCAGAGGACAAGACCACTCGTTAACACACACACGCGATCAGAGGAGGAAGACCACTCGTTAACACACACACGATCAGAGGACAAGACCACTCGTTAACACACACACGCGATCAGAGGACGAGACCACTCGTTAACACACACGCGATCAGAGGACGAGACCACTCGTTAACACACACACGATCAGAGGAGGAAGACCACTCGTTAACACACACACGATCAGAGGAGGAAGACCACTCGTTAACACACACACGATCAGAGGACAAGACCACTCGTTAACACACACACACGATCAGAGGAGGAAGACCACTCGTTAACACACACACGATCAGAGGAGGAAGACCACTCGTTAACACACACACGATCAGAGGACGAGACCACTCGTTAACACACACACGATCAGAGGAGGAAGACCACTCGTTAACACACACACGCGATCAGAGGAGGAAGACCACTCGTTAACACACACACGATCAGAGGACAAGACCACTCGTTAACACACACGCGATCAGAGGACGAGACCACTCGTTAACACACACACGCGATCAGAGGAGGAAGACCACTCGTTAACACACACACGATCAGAGGAGGAAGACCACTCGTTAACACACACACACACACGATCAGAGGAAGACCACTCGTTAACACACACACACGATCAGAGGAGGAAGACCACTCGTTAACACACACACGCGATCAGAGGAGAAAGACCACTCGTTAACACACACACGATCAGAGGAGGAAGACCACTCGTTAACACACACACGATCAGAGGACGAGACCACTCGTTAACACACACACGCGATCAGAGGAGGAAGACCACTCGTTAACACACACACGATCAGAGGAAGACCACTCGTTAACACACACACGCGATCAGAGGAGGAAGACCACTCGTTAACACACACACGCGATCAGAGGAGGAAGACCACTCGTTAACACACACACGATCAGAGGAGGAAGACCACTCGTTAACACACACACGCGATCAGAGGAGGAAGACCACTCGTTAACACACACACGATCAGAGGAGGAAGACCACTCGTTAACACACACACGATCAGAGGAGGAAGACCACTCGTTAACACACACACGATCAGAGGAAGACCACTCGTTAACACACACACACACGATCAGAGGAGGAAGACCACTCGTTAACACACACACGATCAGAGGAAGACCACTCATTAACACACACACGATCAGAGGAGGAAGACCACTCGTTAACACACACACGATCAGAGGAGGAAGACCACTCGTTAACACACGCGATCAGAGGAGGAAGACCACTCGTTAACACACACACGATCAGAGGAGGAAGACCACTCGTTAACACACACACGATCAGAGGAAGACCACTCGTTAACACACACACACACGATCAGAGGACGAGACCACTCGTTAACACACACGCGATCAGAGGAGGAAGACCACTCGTTAACACACACACGCGATCAGAGGACGAGACCACTCGTTAACACACACACGCGATCAGAGGACGAGACCACTCGTTAACACACATACACGATCAGAGGAAGACCACTCGTTAACACACACACACACGATCAGAGGAGGAAGACCACTCGTTAACACACACACGATCAGAGGAAGACCACTCATTAACACACACACGATCAGAGGAGGAAGACCACTCGTTAACACACACACGATCAGAGGAAGACCACTCGTTAACACACGCGATCAGAGGAAGACCACTCGTTAACACACACACGATCAGAGGAAGACCACTCGTTAACACACACACACACGATCAGAGGACGAGACCACTCGTTAACACACACACACGATCAGAGGACGAGACCACTCGTTAACACACACGCGATCAGAGGAGGAAGACCACTCGTTAACACACACACGCGATCAGAGGACGAGACCACTCGTTAACACACACACGCGATCAGAGGACGAGACCACTCGTTAACACACACACGCGATCAGAGGAGGAAGACCACTCGTTAACACACACACGCGATCAGAGGACGAGACCACTCGTTAACACACACACGATCAGAGGAGGAAGACCACTCGTTAACACACACACGCGATCAGAGGACGAGACCACTCGTTAACACACACAAGATCAGAGGAGGAAGACCACTCGTTAACACACACACACACGATCAGAGGAGGAAGACCAATCGTTAACACACACACACACGATCAGAGGAAGACCACTCGTTAACACACACACACGATCAGAGGAGGAAGACCACTCGTTAACACACACACACACGATCAGAGGAGGAAGACCACTCGTTAACACACACACGATCAGAGGAGGAAGACCACTCGTTAACACACACACGATCAGAGGAAGAAGACCACTCGTTAACACACACACACACACGATCAGAGGAAGAAGACCACTCGTTAACACACACACGATCAGAGGAGGAAGACCACTCATTAACACACACACACGATCAGAGGAGGAAGACCAATCGTTAACACACACACGATCAGAGGAGGAAGACCACTCATTAACACACACACACGATCAGAGGAGGAAGACCACTCGTTAACACACACACATGATCAGAGGAGGAAGACCACTCGTTAACACACACACGCGATCAGAGGACGAGACCACTCGTTAACACACACACAATCAGAGGAGGAAGACCACTCGTTAACACACACACGCGATCAGAGGAGGAAGACCACTCGTTAACACACAGAGGAAGAAGACCACTCGTTAACACACACACACGATCAGAGGAGGAAGACCACTCGTTAACACACACACGATCAGAGGAGGAAGACCACTCGTTAACACACACACGATCAGAGGAGGAAGACCACTCGTTAACACACACACGCGATCAGAGGAGGAAGACCAATCGTTAACACACACACACACGATCAGAGGACGAAGACCACTCGTTAACACACACACGCGATCAGAGGAGGAAGACCACTCGTTAACACACACACATGATCAGAGGAGGAAGACCACTCGTTAACACACACACGCGATCAGAGGAGGAAGACCACTCGTTAACACACACACAATCAGAGGAGGAAGACCACTCGTTAACACACACACGCGATCAGAGGAGGAAGACCACTCGTTAACACACAGAGGAAGAAGACCACTCGTTAACACACACACACGATCAGAGGAGGAAGACCACTCGTTAACACACACACGATCAGAGGAGGAAGACCACTCGTTAACACACACACGATCAGAGGAGGAAGACCACTCGTTAACACACACACGCGATCAGAGGAGGAAGACCAATCGTTAACACACACACACACGATCAGAGGACGAAGACCACTCGTTAACACACACACGCGATCAGAGGAGGAAGACCACTCGTTAACACACACACGATCAAAGGAGGAAGACCACTCGTTAACACACACACGATCAAAGGAGGAAGACCACTCGTTAACACACACACGCGATCAGAGGAGGAAGACCACTCGTTAACACACACACGCGATCAGAGGAGGAAGACCACTCGTTAACACACACACGCGATCAGAGGAGGAAGACCACTCGTTAACACACACACGATCAAAGGAGGAAGACCACTCGTTAACACACACACGATCAAAGGAGGAAGACCACTCGTTAACACACACACACGATCAGAGGAGGAAGACCACTCGTTAACACACACACGATCAAAGGAGGAAGACCACTCGTTAACACACACACGCGATCAGAGGAGGAAGACCACTCGTTAACACACACACGCGATCAGAGGAGGAAGACCACTCCTTAACACACACACGATCAAAGGAGGAAGACCACTCGTTAACACACACACACGATCAGAGGAGGAAGACCACTCGTTAACAAACACACACGATCAAAGGAGGAAGACCACTCGTTAACACACACGATCAGAGGAGGAAGACCACTCGTTAACATACACACGATCAGAGGAGGAAGACCACTCGTTAACACACACACGCGATCAGAGGAGGAAGACCACTCGTTAACACACACACGATCAGAGGAGGAAGACCACTCGTTAACACACACACGATCAGAGGAGGAAGACCACTCGTTAACACACACACACGATCAGAGGAGGAAGACCACTCGTTAACACACACACGATCAGAGGAGGAAGACCACTCGTTAACACACACACGCGATCAGAGGAGGAAGACCACTCGTTAACACACACACGATCAGAGGAGGAAGACCACTCGTTAACACACACACGATCAGAGGAGGAAGACCACTCGTTAACACACACACGATCAGAGGAGGAAGACCACTCGTTAACACACACACGATCAGAGGAGGAAGACCACTCGTTAACACACACACGATCAGAGGAGGAAGACCACTCGTTAACAAACACGATCAGAGGAGGATCTGGGTAACACAAAAACTACCCAAACACTGGGTTGTTACATCTGACCCAGGATCTGGGTAACACAAAAACTACCCAAACACTGGGTTGTTACGTCTGACCCAGGATCTGGGTAACACAAAAACTACCCAAACACTGGGTTGTTACGTCTGACCCAGGATTTGGGTAACACAAAACTACCCAAACACTGGGTTGTTACATCTGACCCAGGATCTGGGTAACACAAAAACTACCCAAACACTGGGTTGTTACGTCTGACCCAGGATTTGGGTAACACAAAACTACCCAAACACTGGGTTGTTACGTCTGACCCAGGATCTGGGTAACACAAAAACTACCCAAACACTGGGTTGTTACGTCTGACCCAGGATCTGGGTAACACAAAAACTACCCAAACACTGGGTTGTTACGTCTGACCCAGGATCTGGGTAACACAAAACTACCCAAACACTGGGTTGTTACGTCTGACCCAGGATCTGGGTAACACAAAAACTACCCAAACACTGGGTTGTTACGTCTGACCCAGGATCTGGGTAACACAAAAACTACCCAAACACTGGGTTGTTACGTCTGACCCAGGATCTGGGTAACACAAAAACTACCCAAACACTGGGTTGTTACGTCTGACCCAGGATCTGGGTAACACAAAAACTACCCAAACACTGGGTTGTTACGTCTGACCCAGGATTTGGGTAACACAAAACTACCCAAACACTGGGTTGTTACATCTGACCCAGGATCTGGGTAACACAAAAACTGCCCAAACACTGGGTTGTTACATCTGACCCAGGATCTGGGTAACACAAAAACTACCCAAACACTGGGTTGTTACGTCTGACCCAGGATCTGGGTAACACAAAACTACCCAAACACTGGGTTGTTACGTCTGACCCAGGATCTGGGTAACACAAAAACTACCCAAACACTGGGTTGTTACGTCTGACCCAGGATCTGGGTAACACAAAAACTACCCAAACACTGGGTTGTTACGTCTGACCCAGGATCTGGGTAACACAAAAACTACCCAAACACTTGCAAAAATAACTCAAAAAATGGACCCTAAAGGCTCCACCCAGTATTGTGTAGTTGTGTAGCTCGAGGGTTAAACATGATAACAGTGTTGATGCTGTAATCGATCAGGAGTGAATGTGAATGTGGTTTTCTGACATCACGTCTGCGTGCGAGCGAGTGAACGCTGTGAAAGCCTCGGCTCGTCTGAAGGCTTTGACACACACTGTAAACGGCAGCTCATCTCAGTGTTTTACTGTCATTCAGAGCCGAGAGCTGAGCTTAACACAATGTGTTAATGTTGGGCTATTTTGAGCCTTGTTAGTGGTATTAACTAGCGATTTCTTTTTACTTATTCTATGCCCTATATACTAGTGTTATAAGCCTACCATTTTTTAGAGATAAAACTCTTTACATTCGATTATCATGAAAAAAAATCCCAGAGAACGGTCGACTCGGTACCAATCTTTTATTAGACCAAAGTTTAATTTTGCGCCGGAGTTGTCGTTTAATATTGATCCATTTCTGGTCATAATTTGGGGACAGTGAGCGTATGAGCCGCCGCTGCTTATATTGATCACGCTGTGACGGATATGTTCTGAGTCACATGATGTTTTGAGTCACATGATGTTCTGAGTCACATGTTGTGTGAAGCACCTGGCTTAAGAGAGTTTGAAGATGGCAGTTGCAATGCCTTGTGCAGTGGAAAGATGTGGGAAGTTGATCCCTGCATATCTCCTAAACAACCTGTGAGGTAAAAGGAACATTTCATTGATTTGCCTTGGGATTTATGGATCTTTTGGAAGTTGGTGGATGTTCAGAGAAACTACCTATGGTCCAAACGGCAATGGAGGACAGATCATCAACTGACTGACTGGGCAAAAACCAAACAAGTATTGTGTTTTTTCTTATATTCTCATGTTGGGTTTGCAGTTGAGACTTTTGACCATGATACTTTGCAAGTATTGTTTAAAGTGCTGAGAAAGCTCTTTTTGAACTGCACAGTGGACTGGTTGCTCAGTGCTGGTCTGATTGGACTTAAAGGTCTAAGTGCATGTACCAGCACCTATGCTGGATTGAGAACTCAGTCAAGAACTGTTAATGTGGACACTGGGGATTTGCACTCTAAATGAGTTGAAAAGGAATTAACTGAATTTGAATGAATTTAACTTTTGAATGAACTGATTTGTTTGTGTTGAAAGATTTTGTCATGTTAAATGAGCCCCATTGAGTATTTGAATTTCTGGGCTATTTTTCTTTAAAATTGAATAATTTTTTGGTTTCTGGTTTTGTAGGTTTTTTTTTGCATTTGTGAACCATGAATCTTTTCCCCTGACTGAATATTATATTGCTAAAAAAACTAATAACAGTCTATATGAATTGAGCCTGTTGCTGGTTGTGTATCAATTCTTCATCCACTTATTAAGGGTTCCAACTTTTTTCTTATGTTTGAATCCTTTGTATGGTTGACTGACTTTAAAGAAATTTAGTAGGTTGAAACCCCTGCTTGGCACCCCAATTATTTAGGTCAATCCGTTACAACGCAGTAAAACCCCAAACCGTCGTCTGTGGATGCGAGTCTGAAACTGGCGGGCCGTCGTCCGCTTAATAAACCGCTTTCAATCAGATCGAAATCTCGTTCGGATCGAGCTCAACCGTTTACATGAAGGCTTTTGAGTCCGATCGAGCCGCCAAGCCGATTACTAACGGATTTTGGGCTAGTTTACTCCTTCAATATGTGTTCTTTCAAGCTGCTATAAAGAAAACGTTGAAAATATACTTTAAGATGTTTATTTTATTATATTTTGTTTACTTGCGGCAGTAAGTTTCTCCCAAATTTACCAAGAAGTTAGCGTTCCAACGCGTCATGCCGCGCTCGTCTGTTTACTGAACTCTGTCATGACCGGTTTCGTTGTAAAGCTCTGAATCTCCTGCACAACGCCATGTAACCCAAATATGGGCATTTCCTTTCTATCAGTAACCAATCGTGAATGTCCAAAGGGTGATTTAAAGCTAATGACGAAATCTCATTGGCTACTGCTGGTTTCTGCTAACGTGATTGGCTCAGACCCATTGTTACTCTGCCAATGTTAACTCATTCAGTTACTGCAGTTGTAGGCCTTATATGCCTGCCATGTTATTAAATAATCAGTTTTCATGAGCTTGAAATATTATATATTATTACTACTAAGGGCCTGAGCATTTGTTCTGATTTTGAGCAATGTTTTCTGATAGAAATGTATTAAATTCCCTACTTAAATCTTTAAATGCCTTTTTCTCAAAATGAGTTTTTTGTCATTCTCCAGTAGAAACATCTCAGCCTATGTAGCACCTATGTACACCAAACTCTCCAGTTATACACGTAGCAGTATTCTGAAGATATTTTCAGAGGGATTTGTTAATAAATCATTTCTGGCCTGATTTATGTGACATTTTAATTTAAAAAAATATGGCGAAAATCGATTTTTTTAAGGGTATGAACAGTATATTTTGAATTCCTAGGTAATGAAAGCATTTATCCTGAAATCCCTCTGAACTTTTTTTGTAAACAAAATGAAAAAATAATTTTGCACCTGGCTTTATCATATGTCCAGATCTATCTACCGAAAATATATGCAAAATCGTGCATATTTAATGAGATAATGCCTAATTTGCATAATTAAACATACAAATTTCAAAAACTTGTAATACATTTTTTTTATATACTTGTGTAAGTAATCAACTGAGGAAGTTTCATGGTGATATCTATTATTTAAGAATTTTACCCTATTCACCTGTAGTGTCTCGCCTTAAGCGGGGAAATAGAAACGGACAAAAATGAGTCGACAAGCTACACAATGATTGAGTGGAGCAAATGTTTGAGTTCATATTGAGATTTGGATTGCAAATCTGAGCACAGCTTGAGACATTATTGAGATGAAACTCTAGAGGAGACACACATGAGATCACTGGGGTCTTTATTTCAGATTTCAGTAGTCATCTCCAATTTGTTCTCACTGCCGTTTAGGAGAAACATTTGAGACATAACAGAGATCGAATGTGTCATTTCACTTCCGTGTGCCTTTGCAGGCGCAGCATGGGAGAGACTCTCCACGAGTTAATCATGGGAACATTCAGGAACCTGTTTGAAAAGGGCAGGGCGATTCTCCAAAAGATCATTGTGAACGGCAGCGTAAGTGATGGGTGTTCATTACCCACAATGCACTCTGGTGCCATTGTTGTTTCATGAGGGTGTTGGATCACTCGTGGACAGTGGCGTGTTTAGTCGGTACACTTTCTCAGGCCATGTTTTAAGTCTTTCATCACAACTCTCGGGATCAGAAAGGACAGTCAAGTTCACACATACAAATAAAACAATAACATTGAATTACATTGATCTGAACTGGATCGCTGGACCGCATTAACCAGAGCCGACAGATTATACAAAACTGCACCAGATTAGATCAACCTGGACTCCACTATCTGAACTAAACGAGACTCCATAAATAGACAAACCACAACGACCGGATCTACCATTAACTGAAGGTGAAAAGCAGCCTGCGTTCCACTCAGGAGACCAGAACACAAAAACAGGAAGTAGCTCTTCCTGCACTTCCTTACACACACCAGCGTCTGTGTCCAAAACAACACTCATCGGCCTTCAGAATCAGCCTGTTTATCACACGCCTCTCAACTCCTTTAATTCTACTCTGGTTTCTGTTGATGGGTTTTTTACGTCGACAGGGTTTATATGGGAAGCTAAAACATCAAAATACTTTGCAAAATAAACACAAAATAATATAAAAACACCGAAATATAATAATAATAATTCTTAAATCAGTATTTTTGTATTGTTTTACACCCTAGATCCTTAAATAATGCATTTATTTGACACAAAATGTATATATGGTTGTATTCAGAAAATGTATGTTTTTATGTATATTAGATTTAAGCTTAAAACAAGAAAAAAAAAAGACATTTTGGGACAACAAGATTTTCAATAAAAAAAAATTGCAAATAATAAATATAAGTAAATGGAAAATGTACCTTATTTAAGGTTGTTAAATATTAATAATAAAAAATAATGATTAATATATCTACCCTGTTTATGGATGTTAAATAATACTAAATAACGATAAAAAAACAATGAATTGTAAATCTACATTGTGTAAGGATGTCAAATAATAATAATAATAAAAAAGTACATAGTAAATCTACCTTGTTTAAAGATGTTTAATTGAAAAAGATTATTTAAATGCACATATTTATTATTTAGAAACAATTGCAGAGAACCATGCGATGTATAGAGTCAGTATGAATCTTATGTAATGCGGACAAAAAAAATTAATATAGGGCAGGGTTTGATTTTAGATTTTTGGAATTGATTGGATCATAAAAATTTCCGAACTTAAATGGATGCAGGCGAAAAATAATACAGGCATCCGTAGTCAACTCTAGTCAAGTCAATTCAACTCTAGTCAAGTCAAGTCAAGTCAAGTCTAGTAAAGTCAAGTCAACTCTAGTCAAGTCAAGTCTAGTCAAGTCAAGTCAAGTCAACTCTAGTCAAGTCAACAAGTCAACTCTAGTCAAGTCAAGTCAACTCAAGTCAACTCAAGTCAATTCAAGTCAATTCAAGTCAACTCAAGTCAACTCTAGTCAAGTCAATTCAAGACAAGTCAACTCTAGTCAAGTCAACTCTAGTCAAGTCAACTAGTCAAGTCAACTCAACTCAAGTCAATTCAAGTTAACTCTAGTCAAATCAACTCTAGTTAAGTCAACTCAAGTCAACTCAAATCAAGTCAACTCTAGTCAAGTCAAGTCAAGTCAACTCTAGTCAAGTCAAGTCAACTCAAGTCAAGTCAACTCTAGTCAAGTCAAGTCTAGTCAAGTCAACTCTAGTCAAGTCAACTCTAGTCAAGTCAACTCAAGTCAAGTCAACTCAAGTCAAGTCAACTCAAGTCAAGTCTAGTCAAGTCAACTCTAATCAAGTCAACTCTAGTCAAGTCAACTCTAGTCAAGTCAAGTCAAGTCTAGTCAACTCAAGTCAACTCTAGTCAAGTCAAGTCAACTCTAGTCAAGTCAAGTCAACTCAAGTCAACTCAAGTCAACTCTAGTCAAGTCAAGTCAACTCTAGTCAAGTCAACAAGTCAACTCTAGTCAAGTCAAGTCAACTCTAGTCAAGTCAAGTCAACTCAAGTCAACTCAAGTCAATTCTAGTCAATTCAAGTCAACTCAAGTCAACTCTAGTCAAGTCAATTCAAGACAAGTCAACTCTAGTCAAGTCAACTAGTCAAGTCAAGTCAACTCAAGTCAATTCAAGTTAACTCTAGTCAAATCAACTCTAGTTAAGTCAACTCAAGTCAACTCAAGTCAAGTCAACTCTAGTCAAGTCAAGTCAACTCTAGTCAAGTCAAGTCAACTCAAGTCAAGTCAACTCTAGTCAAGTCAAGTCAAGTCAAGTCAACTCTAGTCAAGTCAACTCAAGTCAAGTCAACTCAAGTCAAGTCAACTCAAGTCAAGTCAACTCTAGTCAAGTCAACTCTAATCAAGTCAACTCTAGTCAAGTCAACTCTAGTCAAGTCAAGTCAAGTCTAGTCAACTCAAGTCAAGTCAACTCTAGTCAAGTCAAGTCAAGTCAACTCAACTCTAATCAAGTCAACTCTAGTCAACTCTAGTCAAGTCAACTCTAATCAAGTCAACTCTAGTCAAGTCAACGCTAGTCAACTAGTCAAGTCAACTCTAGTCAAGTCAAGTCAACTCAAGTCAAGTCAACTCTAGTCAAGTCAACTCAAGTCAAGTCTAGTCAAGTCAACTCTAATCAAGTCAACTCTAGTCAAGTCAACTCTAGTCAAGTCAAGTCTAGTCAACTCAAGTCAAGTCAACTCTAGTCAAGTCAAGTCAAGTCAACTCTAATCAAGTCAACTCTAGTCAACTCTAGTCAAGTCAACTCTAATCAAGTCAACTCTAGTCAAGTCAACTCTAGTCAACTAGTCAAGTCAACTCTAGTCAACTAGTCAAGTCAAGTCATCCTCATTTATATAGCGCGTTTAACAATATAGATTGTTTCAAAGCAGCTTTACAGTGATAACAGGAAATTAAAGTAACAGATTGTTTTGGCTTTACAGCAGCTCTAGAATAAAGTTATTGTCCAGATAAAGTTAGTTTTGATTGATTCACTTCCATTGCAAAGATCATTAGTTATTAACTTAGGGGCCGCTAACGCGACACCGTTCTAACAGAAAACCCTCAATGCTAAAGGTTCATAGCAACAGTGTCGGCCCACATTCACCGGGCCGTGTGAAATCCACATGTAGCGGATGTGAGCCGGATCTGGGCCGGACCATGCTGCTGTCTTGACATCAGATGGAAAGGAAAGTGGTTTCAGAGGCGGAGCCAATTATTACGTGTTATTTTCTTCCTAATAACATACTGATGATCATTCACAGAAAGACCAGGAACATGAATTTTGATTTCATAAACCGCAGCATCGTCTCCCTGCGTGACGTAAACGCTAATCAACATGCAGAGAGTGTTGCGTCTGCACCCTTCCTCGACGGTTCAAGCACAAATGGGTTTAAGAGCCCGTTTCCAGGTCAAACAAGCAGTGTGTGAGAGCCCAGACCAGCCTTATCAAAGCAGCGCAGAGATAAAGAGCAAGAAACATATTCACAAACACAGACGTTTAATCACAAAGGAAGTGGATACAGGACACAACAATGTCAATAGAGAGAGAACCAGCCAAAGGCATGCTGGGAAATTAACTCTGCTGATGTAACTTTGGAGGACACGACGAGCTTTTAGCTGCTTTTTTGGGGGACGAGACCAGTTCAAAACAAGAGGAGCGATTGTGCCGAGGGACGATCTGATGCTCAAATAATTCACTTTTAATAAAGGGAATTGATTTTAACCTTTATAAAAGCTTTCTCTTTCAAATAAAAATATGACCGTGAGAATATGATCAAATTAAATATAATGTATTACCGAAAATATGGAAAAATTACGATTTTGAAAGAGCTATGCTCACCAGGACTTTATTTCTTGGATCACAAATACAGTAAAAATTGTGAAATATTATTCCAATGTTAAACATTTGTTTTCTATGTGAATATATAGTAAAGTGTAATTTATTCCTGTGATCAAAGCTGTATTTTCAGCATCATTCCTCCAGTCTTCAGTGTCACATGATCCTTCACAAATTGAATTGAAACATTTTTGATTATTATAACGTTGACTTCATGAAAACATTTAAAAAATATTAATTTCAAACATTTTGACAAGTAGTGTATACTATTGAATATTATGAAATATATCAAATTCACTATGTGGCTTTTTTTCTCTTTTTTTTTGGTTCCCCATTTGAAATATCTAGGGCATTTTTAGCACTTTCGGTGGCATTTTGATCTTTTTTACTTTCAGCAACAGAGTGAGTTTGGGACAGATGGTGTCAAATGCAGTCAGAGGCCAGCAAATCAGAACAAAAGGAGCAGGAACTGAAGGTACTCATGATCAGGACTGATGAAGTGGAGATGCGTGTTTAGTCTGTGCATGTATTGACATCGGTACGGCACAAGAGGAAGGTCATCTCAGGATTCACACACTGTTCTGACTGCACAAACACAAACACACTATTCTCCGACGCACAGCGCTGACGTACCACTGGCGTTTGGCAGCTTTTCTCCAGTGACGTCTGGAGACATCAGCTAATAATAAAGCAGAAGCCTTCCTAGCATTGATGCTAATACAGCGTTTGGAGAAAATGATCAATTCAAGTGGCCAAAATGATACAAGTCAGACAAGGGTGCCTCATATTTCACGTGCACTCAACGTTTAGAGGATATGATTGCATGAAGATTCATACAGATTTACTGGCACACGGTCAAAGTGTGTTTACTGTTTATCTGACACTAACAATGATGATTTTTCCATAAGCAAAGAAATGAAGAGAACATGATAATTCATACATGAAACAATGCAGTGACTTTTATCCTGATTCGGAGGATTTTCAATGCCAAGCTTTATAATATATATTAAGTTTTTTTTTATTTTACTTTTTTTTTTTTAAGGATCATTATATGAATATGAGCATTAAAAAATATAATTATATATGTATATTACATAACAATTAATTAATATTTAATATTATAGTTGTAATTGTAATAATTAAATACATTATATATGTATATCTGTACATATACATACATTATATATATATAAATGCTCATATTCATGTAATGAGCATATATATATATTAGGGCTGTCAAAAGATTAATCACGATTAATCGCATCCAAAATAAAAGTTTGTGTTTACATAATATATGTGTGTGTACTGTGTATAATTATTTAGTATGTAAATGCACACATGTATATATTTAAGAAAAATATGTTATTTATATATAAAATGTTTATATTTATATAAAATATACATTATATATAGGCTACATTCAGTCTATATACAGTATATACATGCAAATATTTCTTAAATACACATGCATGTGTGGGTATTTATGTATTAAAAATAATAATACACAGTACACACACATATATTATGTAAACACAAACTTTTATTTTGGATGCGATTAATCGCGATTAATCGTTTGACAGCCCTAATATGTATATATATATATATATAAATATTTATATATAATGTTTATTTATTTTTAAGATTCATTATATTATTATGAGCATTAAAATTATAATTATATGTATTTTACATAATAAAAATGTATCAATGATTAATACATTAATAATAATTGTAAATAAACACCCACATTTTGAGCCTTGAAACACACCTCTAACCACTGTACAACAATATGAAAAAAATCATAAAAGCTAGATGAACATGTACAATACCTGAAGGCAAAAATAACAAAAAGTCAGTAGTCTACTCTATATGACTCGAGTCGAGACTGAAGAACAGACTCAAATTTAAGTCACTATTCATTGAAAATCATCTCCTCCATTCATGAACATACTGACGATCACTGATGTCAAACCTGGCAGGGTCACCGTGAGAGCGAATGAGACGCAAAGACCCGAAATATGGAGTCATTTCACCCGAAATAATAGTGTAGCACTGGGAAAAGTCCTGAAAAGTTGCTGGAGTGACATTATTTTTAGAGTAACATTTTTAAGAAGCCAGAGGCCTGAAAACCTGCCTATTACACGCCGCCTCATTATTAGCATTAGATGGCAAATTGTAGCACTAATATTGCTATTACAAGCTAAAACGCTCATTAATTCCTAATCTCAAGCACAATTAAAGGGTTTGATATTCCTCCGCATGTCTCCCTCTCTCCGCCTCGGCTCTTTTCTGCGCGCTAAGAGAAAGACAAAGACTCTCGGAGAGGTGCTGGATGGTGGGAGGAGAAATCTTCTTCTCTCGCTTCATCTCTGCGCTTAATGCAATCGCTGGCGTTTGACTGACAGGCATAACCAAAACAGAGCGATGCAAATAGCAGCGGCTTTTTTCTCTCTCCACGCGTTATTAAAATAACCCCACTTTTCAACGTGGCTTAATAAGCCACGGCTGTTACCAGAACAAACGCACGGGCCTATCAGCCGTTAGCCGAATCCTCTCAAACGCCAGAGACTGGCACGGGAAACGGGCACGCTTCAAAACCGAGAGAGATAATGCATAAATTTAGCGCCGTGCCCACACGTTCTCATGAGTTGCGTGTTATTTATTTCATTTATTCTCGTTTTTTCCTCAACGATTCACACTTTATGAAACATTTCCGAGTGATTGGAAGCCAAATGCATGGCAAGTCGCATGGCAACAGACTCGCTGTAGTTTCGAGCCCCCCTCCGTCCTTCTGCCCGACTTTCCAACTGAGTAAAACTGCGGCACAATCCAGGCGAAAGCGCAGGAACCGAGGGGCAAAGAAGGGGGAAGGGGGCGGCATGCAAATTACCAACCCTAAACAACACTCAAGTCTGAGGAAAACAATAGCAGCCATTGAAAACATGAAGACACACTGGGCCACGACACCGACTGCACTGACACACACTCGCAGTCCTCCATCTGTGCTTCACATCACGATATCAATGCTTGGGATAAAACACAAATGCATGCCGTGTGAAAAGCGTGCACAGGAATGAGCAGCGCGTCCCATATGTTGCACTGGTTTCCGTGGCTTTTCTTCCCGAATCCTCCGCCGGGGTCAAGGTCATTTATTTTTTGTCGCTTCTAATTATTTATTTATTTGCCGCCGCTTTTTTTCTTTCTTCTCTTCCCTGCAGGAAACATTCATCAGAGACGGAATTAAAATCACAAATCAGACTCAAAAAACGGCACGTTTTATAAAACATGCACTTTAACAATACTCAAACCCTGCAGGTGTGTGTCGCACGAGTGTGTGTTTGTGCAGAAAACAAGACGAATGCCGTCGTGCCACAACAATCAAAACTCGCAGATCTCACAGCACGTGAACTGTGACTTGCATGTGTCTCTCACACACACACACACAAACCTGAAGAAGTCTGCCAGGTCAAAGTCACAAATATCTCCCCACACACACACACACACAGTCATGACACAACAATCAAACTCGCATCTCAAAGCACATGAACTGTGACTTGCATGTCTCTCTCACACACACACACACACCGAAAGAAGAAGTTTGCCAGGTCAAAGTCACTAATATCTCCCCACACACACACACACTGCATATTCAAACCAAGCTCATAATCACTCTGTGACAGCGACAGAGGCCGTTCCACACCTCAGAAAACACACTTGTGTTTCATATGACATACTTGAGCCGGAGAAATGTCCACTTCCCAGAGACGTCGGTCCGTTGTTCTTCCCGCTGCTGACAGGAGGGGAAAACATCTACAAAACAATCATGACAACACATTAAAAACTTCCACAAACCGGCCCTGAATGAGAGAATACAACACACACACACACACACACACTGGTTAAAGGCATTCCTATTCCCTGCAATATTACGATTCAGTCTGAGCACAACATTATGCACTGTTTGACATCATAAATGCATGCATAATCTTACTGTTAATTTGATGAATAATATAACCCTCTAATGCGCTTGCAAAATCAAAACCAAGCCAAATTTCAAATTCACACAAGCACATAAACTAGCCTGGATGCCAGTTCAGCCCTCGACTGTCTGTGTGTCGGACAGCTGGAATATTTGTGCAACTGTGGCTTCATAAAAACACATTTCCTGAGTGAAAACTTCCCAAAAGCATTTCTCACAGGATGCACATTTAGCCTTTTATTTATTTATTATTATTACTTTTGACACTGAACCAGATGAAGACATCATCAGTCCACTAGAATCAACTCTAATCTCAGAATCATCAAGGAATGCTAATGGGATTTCTGTCAGCATTTGGAAGAAATCCTAATGGGATCAAACAAGAATCTTTTATTTGGTTCTTCCAGTCTTCAGAATTCAATTCGAGTAGAACTGCATTTGATCCCATTAGAATGTAATCACGAGAAATTCTATTAGAATTCCTTAAGGATTTTTTTTTTTAAAGGGTCAACACAACATTCATAATACTCTATATTAAAGAAAAGGAAAAAACACAAGAAAAGACTGAATAAAGTGGGATATACTACCATTGATGTGGGGAACATTTTCAAATCGCTGTTTCGCATCTATAAGACAACAGAATTACTAATGCAACATCACATCTATCAAATCCACATAAGCTTTTGCAACTTTCTTTCACATTTCAAATGCAATTACGCGGCACGGTCAGTGCGCAAAAAAAGTCATCTTACAACACTTCTACACAAACATCTGCGCACAGAAACACAATGAAATGTGACAAAACCAAACAAAGTGTGATCATTGACCTGCAGCATGGAGACGTAAAGTCACTTACCGCGCTGAAATCCAGCAAATCGCTCAGTTCTTTATCCGTCCCTAACGCGGCCATTCTCTGATGATGATGATGGTGATGATGATGGTGATGATGCATTTTTAGAAATATCACATAAACCTAAAAACATGGAAACAGATCGCAATGAGAAAACACCCGATCAGGAGGAGCGTGTCTGATCTTCAGAAACACACACGCGCGCGCACGCGTTCGCGCTCTCTCTCTCTCACACACACACACACAAGCACACGCACACACGGACCCACGGCACGATCGAGCCCCAAAAAATCCACTCTGCGTGAAAAAGAGACTGTGGATCAGAGGATCATTCTTCCACCAGGTGAAGTGGACGCGCAGGTGTCCGGTAACGCGATCACACGTTCAAGATGAAGAAAGTCTCTCCAAGTGTCCCTCCGGCGCGCGGCTTCAACAATCCGATTCAACACGGCCGATCAATAACTGAGTGCGATCGGGGATTAAACGAACACTCGTGCCGCTCGTGGAGTGTGTTATTGACAGGACGGACGGTGAAGTATCGCTCAGCTCGTCTTCAGTGCGGCTACTGCAGGAGCGCTTCATTCAGACAAACACACTCCGGAATACCGCGCGGAGAAGCACAACTTTCACTGACACAACCTCGCATTAAACGCTTCACCGTCTGATCGAGCGCGCGAAGGCGTTGGTTCGACTTTTTACAATTATTGCATATTTGTGCGCGCGTCCGACCGCGGAAAGCACCAACTTTGGGTCACTTGAATTTTTTTTTATTAGAAAAGTTTTTTTTTTTTATGTGAATCTGTGGATGGTTACATTAATAATAAGAATACTGTCAGCACAGTATTCATATAAATTTGTTAAAGAATAGAAAAAAAAACAAGAAATTGATGTGGGGAACGGTTTCAATATTGCTGTTTCACATTTATAAGACAACAGAATTGCTAATGCAACATTCAAATGCTTTCAGCCATCTAAAGCAAAATAAATAAATAAATAAAATTTTACGCTTAAAGGCCCGTTCACACCAAGAACGATAACTAAAAAGATAACTAAACGATAACAATATTAGCATTCGCGCTCTTTAAAGCAGGATGGATTCTGATTGGCTGTCAATGTTTTTATTGTTCATCAGCTGGGGAACAAAATAGTTCTGAAAGCGATAACAATTACTGTATATAATTTCTCTGTGCCGTCATAGTTGTGTTGTGGGCTGCTATTCTTTTATATAGTTATAGAACTACATCTTTATAGTTCTCATCCTTGGTGCTGGGTTGTTTCAACCCATGTTTGGGTCAAAATATGGACAAACCATTGGTTTAAATTTGGTTGGATTTGACCCAAACATGGATTAAAACAACCCAGCATTTTGTAGAGTGTGTGAGTGACCTTAAAGGGACAGTTCACCCAAAAATTAAAATTCTGTCATCATTTACTCACCATAAAGTTGTTCCAAATATGTATGAATTTCTTCTTCTTTTTTTTTTTTTTTCAGCTGAACACAAAGGAAGATATTTTGAAGAATTTGGTCCCCATTGACTTCCATAGTATAGAAGAAAAAACTCAATGGAGCTCAATTTGAGGGCGAGTAAAAGATGACAGAAAATTAATTTTTGTGCGAATTAACCCTTTAAGATTCAGCCCCTCACACATATCTTTCTCTACGCCCTTCAAACCAGAGTAACAAACACATTCTGGTAATAATCGAGTATAATGTGTTTGTTAACACGACTATAGCTGATAATTTCTCCTCAAACGCTTAGCAAAAACCACGACAGCACTTTCCCAAACACCTGCAACTTCATCTGTCAAACACATCAACGCAAACTGATGCAGTCTGATTGAAATTGATGTTTGATGTGGCTCAAAGTTTATCAAATTAAAAGGTGGGTTAATTTTCGAAAGCTAACAGGAAAAACCTGATGATAAATATCACCGTGATCAGAATCTGTAGTTTGCATCTGGATCATCATCAGTTTAACTGATCCATTAATGTCATCTGTGGTTTCAATGCATGGTTATGGCTTTCATAAGAAGTATTTAATATGGTTGTATTGGTGGATCACACACACACACACACATACAGGCCTCGTGTGCGTCTCTTTAAGAGGTCTGATGTGTGTTATTTCACACACCTGCACCCAAACCTTCCTGTGAACCACAGAAATATCAGCACGCATATGAAGATGTGGATTGGTGCAGAGTTACAGACTCGAGGAAAGAGGTTTCCAGGCCAATCCTGCATCTGTCAGAGGAAATCTAGAGGTTCAGATCATCTTCACAAACACAAACATGAGACTAAGAGCACAGATCACCTATAAAACCATTCCCTTGTTATGAAACGCTCATCCAAGAACGTGTTTTAAACTACTGATGCTGTTCAGGTGAGTCAGGAAACTGATATCAATGAGCCAATCATCCTGGGGACAGAAACACATCACTTCCTGTTTGGCTGCAGCGCCTCCTGGTGGATTTGGAGATCTTCAAGATGTAGTTAAAGTCCTAAAGTGACTCAATATGAAAAAAAGTGGCACAGCATCTTCTTCACAGAGAGATTTCTTTAGTGTTTAATGCTGAAAATAAAAAAAATTGAAATCGGAAAAAAAAAATCTGACATGCCAATATTGCTCATATAACAACAGAAGTGTAATTCAAAAGTTAATAGCAAAAAAAAAAAAAAAAAAAAAAAGAATATTGATACTGTTGGAGCGCTACCGAGTCTGGTTAGTCTGGTTAAACCCTGCTGGCAGATGTTGTAACTACATCAGAGAGTTGAATACACACCGAGTGATAATGAGAATGTAAAGTTCTCAGAAAAATAAATAAAATTGGCTCTTGAACATGTAAAAAATTATTCAACCCCCAAAAAGTCAAATGTTGAGCAGAATCTCTCTCTCTCTCTCTATATATATATATATATATATATATATATTATTTGAAAATAAATAAAAATAAAGATAAGAATATTTCATTATATTATAGTAGATGATTTACCTAACTTTTAGTCTAAGTTTTAGAGGTTCTTAAAATGATTAAAATTGTGTTTCCCCCCCCAAATTGTTCCATAAGTTGAGTGTGACTAAACAAATAAAAGATAAACAGAAATTTGATTCAAAAGTTAATAACAGAAAACAAACAGCGCACAGAAAATCGTGAACATTTACATTTATCTTGGGGCACACAAATGTATTAGAGGCAGATCTAGAAATTATATATATAATATATATATATATATATACACTCACCGGCCACTTTATTAGGTACCCCATGCTAGTAACGGGTTGGACCCCCTTTTGCCTTCAGAACTGCCTCAATTCTTCGTGGCATAGATTCAACAAGGTGCTGGAAGCATTCCTCAGGGAGTTTGGTCCATATTGACATGATGGCATCACACAGTTGCCGCAGATTTGTCGGCTGCACATCCATGATGCGAATCTCCCATCTAAACGATGCCCAATTGGCACTAAGGGGCCTAAAGTGTGCCAGGAAAACATCCCCCACACCATTACACCACCACCACCAGCCTGCACAGTGGTAACAAGGCATGATGGTTCCATGTTCTCATTCTGTTTACGCCAAATTCTGACTCTAACATCTGAATGTCTCAACAGAAATCGAGACTCATCAGACCAGGCAACATTTTTCCAGTCTTCAACTGTTCAATTTTGGTGAGCTCTTGCAAATTGTAGCCTCTTTTTCCTATTTGTAGTGGAGATGAGTGGTACCCGGTGGAGTCTTCTGCTATTGTAGCCCATCCGCCTCAAGGTTGTGCGTGTTGTGGCTTCACAAATGCTTTGCTGCATACCTCGGTTGTAACGAGTGGTTATTTCAATCACTGTTGCCCTTCTATCAGCTCGAACCAGTCTGGCCATTCTCCTCTGACCTCTGGCATCAACAAGGCATTTCCGCCCACAGAACTGCCGCTCACTGGATGTTTTTTCTTTTTCGGACCATTCTCTGTAAACCCTAGAGATGGTTGTGCGTGAAAATCCCAGTAGATTAGCAGTTTCTGAAATACTCAGACCAGCCCTTCTGGCACCAACAATCATGCCACGTTCAAAGTCACTCAAATCACCTTTCTTCCCCATACTGATGCTCGGTTTGAACTGCAGGAGATTGTCTTGACCATGTCTACATGCCTAAATGCACTGAGTTGCCGCGATGTGATTGGCTGCTTAGAAATCAAGTGTTAACGAGCAGTTGGACAGGTGTACCTAATAAAGTGGCCGGTGAGTGTATATATATATATATATAAAAATAGACCTTTTTTTCAGTAATTTTATAGACTTGTAAAAGTGTGATTTTTTCAGTTATTCAGAGGCATGTAAACCACAGTAGTGGAAACTAGTTTTTCAGACTGCAGCACAGGGGCGTCGCTAGGCCCTTTTTAGGGGGGCTTCAGCCGCCCTAAACTTCTGCCTAGCCCCCCTAAAAATGTGAGATTAATGTAGGCTACACAAATTCGTGTTCGCTTCAGTCTTGTTATAATCCGATTCAGCGCGTTCTTCATCTTCAATCCGCAGCGGCGCCGAGCAGAGAGCACGTCAGAAACAGAGGACAGGGTGTGTGTGTGTGTGTGTTCATCTGAGCCTCATTGGTTTGTCACTGCTCGTCAATGTCAGAATATTTGAGATGACCAATCAAATCAAAGTAGGCGGGCTTTATGTTCACAGACGCTGCTGAGCGCGAATTTTAACAGTGAGATTCGACGCGTACGGTCAAGTGCGAGATAAGATGTAAGTAGCTAAACTTAACATTTCATATTTTACTTTTTTTTAGGTCATAAATGTTAAACGAATGACAAAAAATAATCAGGCAAACTAATATAGCTTTGTCTAATTTCGCCATTTTGAACTGAAAATAGGCCTATGTAATGTGACTCATGTAATGTAATAATTAGTTTACAAGAAACATTAACAAAGCCGTTTTCATCATGTTAGGCACAAGATTAATAATGAATGTGTACATATTGAGAATATAATACAAACTGTAGCCTTTAGTAAATTAAAAAAGCTCAGCTTTAGGAGGGGAAGAGAAAGGGATGAAGAGACTGAGGAAAAAAAGAAAAAGTGATGGAGATGAGAAGAGAGCAGGTATTGACAAATAATCTGCCCACTGACATGGTTTTAAAGCTATTTCTTATTTCTTATCCTTTTTTTTTTGGTCTTCAAACATCTTGAAATGCACATATCAGAGAAATAAAAAAATTGAACCCCCTACCAACCTCAAATTTAGGACCTCTGTGATTATAAAGCCATGTCTACGGCCCTGTATTAGGCATAAGATCAATAATAAATGTGTAGCCTACATATTGTGAACACATTTAATAAACTTAATTACCTTTAGTAGCTTTCAGTAAATAAACGCGTCTGAGAAAATGATTCATAGGCAAAATCAACCTATCAGTTGACCATATGTTTACTTTCTTCACTGATAGACAAAAAATGAAAAGCCTATATCAGTCAAAGCTCAGCTGGGCAAGATAAAAACAAAGAGAAAAAGAGTGTGATGCTGATGAGGAGAGAAAAATAATCAGCTGCCCACTATCCAAGTATTTTAGCCTTCAGAACATCTTAAAATGCACATATGTAGATCAGAGAAACCAAAATTTTCTCGGGAAAACCCCGAACCCCCGTATTTGCCCTACCTCACATTTGGGACCACAGTTATTATAAAACCGTGCCTTTGCATGGTAATGAAAATGGTTAATAGTGAGCTTTAGATCCTAAACTAAAGTGTTACCTTTTTTTATAATTTAAAAAAAAAAAGTCATATTGGGGGCTTAGCCCGCCTAAAATGAAAATCCTAGTGACGCCCCTGCTGCAGCATTAATAACTGAACCATAAGCAGAGAAACATAAGCACAGGCTTCACATGTGACCACAGCTGTGGAAACAGAGAGCGCTGTGGAAACTTCACACAGATTCATGCAGAAATACAGCGGTAATCAATACCGGCAACAGTGTGGGGTTCCCAGCCGATCCTCCTGAGGATCCAATCGGCTCAGAGACGCATGACAGCATTACAACTGTTCATTCACTTCTGCTCACTTAAATATAAACCGGACCGAGTGTGTGCAAGTCCCACGATCCAAACAGGATCTCATGCCTGTTGCACGATAAATGCAAAAAATGCCATACAGGTGAAACTGGAAACACTAGAATATGGTGCAAAAGTTTATTTATTTCAGTAATTCAACTTAAAAGATGCAACTAATATATTATATAGACTCATTACATGCAAAGTGAGATATTTCAACCCTTTATTTGTTATAATTGTGATGATTATGGCGTACAGGTTATGAAAACCTTTTCATAATATTTTAAATTTGGGGTTTTCATAAGCTGTAAGCCATAATCATCACAATTATAACAAATAAAGGCTTGAAATATCTCACTTTGCATGTAATGAGTCTATATAATATATTAGTTTCACCTTTTAAGTTGATTTACTGAAATAAATTAACTTTTGCACGATATTCTAGTGTTTCCAGTTTCACCTGTAACAATGCAGTGTTTATTTCAGTTATTCTCCAGATTTTCAGTTGGTCCGATTGTATTTTTATTAGGGGTGTAACGATACCCTCATGTCACGATTTGATACATATCACGATACTGAACTCACGATACCATATTATAGTGATACTCCAAGACATATGATAAAAGGTTAACAAAAAATGTACTGTTGATTAAAATGCTAACTTTTATATTATATTGTGGGTTTAAATGAATAGGCTTGGACTCTGTGCTTTTAAGCCAAGGATAATGGTGACACCAGAATAAAAATATTCATGAATGATTCTGAAGCTGAAAATACAGAATAATTTTAGACGAATATTCTTGCACTTTTTCACTGACTAGATATATTTAAAATAATGTTGGACACTTTTTACTGGTCAGGTAACATAAGACATTTGGCATTATCAGGACCCACAAATATTCCCCCATTCCATTATTATACATTATAATCAACATTATATATAGTAGTTTAATGTAGTACTGACACTAAAACTCTAAAAACTTGAATTTTTTTCTCACACAGTAAAAAAAAATTTTTTTGGGGGGGGGGGGGACTATCCACGATACATATTGTTGCTTTTTTGCATTGCGATATATTGTTACACCTAATTTTTATGTATTTAGTTACTACCGGTATATAAAACACTGCATCAAAACTACTAATCAAACTATACAGTGTTTTGGTGTAAATTCATCAGTCAGAGGTTACAATGAACCTCAAGAACCTTAAAGGGTTAGTTCACCCAAAAATGAAAATGATGTCATTAATGACTCTCCCTCATGTTGCTCCAAGCCCGTCAGACCTCCGTTCATCTACAGAACACAGTTTAAGATATTTTAGATTTAGTCCGAGAGCTTTCTGTCCCTCCATTGTAAATGTATGTACGGTATACTGTCCTTGTCCAGAAAGGAAATAAACACATCATCAAAGTAGTCCATGTGACATCAGTGGGTTAGTTAGAGTGTGTTGGAGCATCGAAAATACATTTTGGTCCAAAAATAACAAAAACTAGGACTTTATTCAGCATTGAATAATTATTCAGTCTTCCGGTTCTAGTTTAAAAAAAAACAAAAAATAGAATGTAAACGTCGCATGATAGGAAGATCATTAATGAAAACGTCTTAAATTTAGCGGTTTCAGAAGATTACTAATATGATGTCTTGTTCAGAGCCTGGAAATAACAACACGAGGAAGAATAAGTTCCTCCTGAGGAGAGCGAGATTAATGCGCAAGTGTATTTCTGAAGCACACAATGCTAACATGTCTTAATACTGACACAATGAGGATACACACTAAGCCTTTAAGCCGGAGACTCTCCGCGTCTCCAGAAAGCAGATTTGAGATTGTACTTTATTATCTGTGCTTGACATGTAGATCTACATATAAAGGTTGTAATGCGGCGTGTAAGGAGACGGCCTCTTGCATTCGTCGGTGATTGTGTGTTAAAAGCTCAGACGGCGAGCGCAGATTTAATCAAGGATCAAATGGATCTCGCCCGGACGGGTCTATCTGGGTCAGCGCTGGAATTACAGCGGGAAGTGTTTGGATATCATTCGCAATTAGTGATTAGACGGGAAGAGATTGACCACAAACGTCAGAGATCTCCGAGACGCATCAGAGATCACATGACGGAGCAACAACTCATCCGGGCCTCCGCTGAGCTGGTTTGAGATCATAGAGAAGTGTGTCAGTGTGAGCCGAGATCTCGTCTGACGCAGAACACACACACACACACACACACACACACACACACACACACACGTGTCTGGTCACTCCGGGGGTTTCTCTGGAGAACAACATTACAAGCAGGAAAGCCTGAGATTCTCCAGTTGTTCTACATTCAGTCTCATTCATGTATTTTACAACTATATATTTATATACTTTTTAAATTAATAAATATTTACAGTATTTATACATTAGTATATTTAATTAAAATAGTTGATATCTCCAAAAAAAAATTTATATTAATTATATGATAAATTAAAATACATATATTTTGTTTAAATATAGTATCATATATTTTAATATCCATAAATACGTAATATAAATAAATATATATATACACATATTTCAAAAATAATACATATTTACAATATATATATATATATATATATATATGACATTTTATTGATATTAAAATACATATATTTTGTTTAAATATAGTATCATATATTTTAATATCCATAAATACATAATATAAATATATATATATATATATACATATTTTAAAAAATAATACATATTTACCGTATTAATATATTTAATAATTTTTTTATCTATTATATTAATTATATATTTTAAAATATATTTAAATATTTGTATATATATATATATATATATATATACACACACACATAACACACAAATACACTGTATATATATAAAAATGATATATTTTAAAAATATAATGATGATATTTCATTTAAATTATGTTTTAATTATATTTAAACATATATACTTATATATTCTTATAATCAAAAAAAATGTAACATTTTTTTACTGTGCAGTAATTTCTGTAAGGTTTGAAATGATGGTTCCTACGATTGAAAAAAAAGTGAATTTTTAGTCGTTTCAGAATAAAAATATTGATGTTTATCAAAAATAAACTAAAAATAAATCAAAAATTTGTTTGTTGAATACTGCCATTCCAAAAGCTTGTGGTCAGAAAACAGTTGGAAACCGATACTTTTTAACGATTAGAAGTTTTAAAAGAACAGCATTTATAAATAAAATAATAATTGATATATATATATATATATATACACTGTATATATAGTTTACTGTATTATATTTGAATATATAAGAGATCCTATGGGAAAGAGTGTGAGTGAGCTTTTCAGAAGAAAGGACGTTCTGTGCCACTTGTGTAAGACGTGAGGACGGGAGCTTGAAGGAGCAGCAAGTGCATTAGCTAGAGTTCCTCTGCTTTTCCAGCTTGTAGGGAGAGAATGAGTCGTAGTCAGGAATGATGACATAAACATCCCGCTTTTCCTTCAGAAAACACAACCCTTGCCAAACACCTGCGGCCTCCGTCTGAGGGCAGCGAGGGCCGGTCAAACGCCTTCATACTCTTTGATTCTCTTCATTTAGAGACTGAGTTACAGCACATTCCTCCGGACAGAATCTCCTCCTAAACATTCCCATCCCGACCTCCCCGGATAACCGTCCCGTTCACTCCCAAAGCCCAGCTGGGGCATCTTCAGCTTCGGCAATTAAAACAATGTGTCTAACAGACCAATCCAGCGGTCGACACACAACCTTTCCACCGCCCACCAACCTCTCTGTGTGTGTGTGTGTGTGTGTGTGTGTGTGTCGGAGTTTATCCCAGAAATGTGTTATTGGACGCTGAATGCCAAGCAGATGGTACTGCGGTTGGTAC
Source organism: Rhinichthys osculus (assembly GCA_029959095.1). NCBI lineage: Eukaryota > Metazoa > Chordata > Actinopteri > Cypriniformes > Leuciscidae > Rhinichthys > Rhinichthys osculus. The sequence continues at coordinate 39,163,042 of JARWKJ010000014.1, forward strand.
AGGTGCCACAGGCTTTGGAAAAGGGAAAAAATCCTGCCAGAGTTCAAGTCCAGGGCACATCCGTCCCGGAAAAAAGAAAGAAAAGAAAAACAGGTTTGTCCAAATGAAAAGGTTTGTAGAGCGAAATGAAACTAATGCCTCATTTAAGACTCAAAGGCCAGAGTTGAAAGCTGCTTACTAAAATATTTTATAAGCTATTGTGTAAGCTGACATATCAACACTGCATTCCTCTCGCGGACAGTGGCCTATTTTACTGCGCATGCATTATAATGCATTAACAACAGCATGTACAATGCAAACACTCTTAATGGACTGTTTTGACATTTTTAAGATACAAAAACAAAAACGTTTGGGGGCTGTACATTATTTTATTTCATTTTTTTTATTTATTTTTTTTATGAATAAATCCTGTTATTTTATTTATATATTTTTTGCCCTGAAATGGCAAAAAATTCAGACTTTTCTCAGCCAGAGGAACTATAATTGACAATTAATTACTGCACAATTAAAAAATAATGCTGTTTTGACTAAATGAACACAAAATATGATATTTTATATTTTCAATTATATTGTGAATATAGTGTTGTCAAATCAATTAATCACGATTAATAAAATCAATGTTTTGTTTATATAATATGTGTAATATGTATACACACACCCACATACATATGAAGAGTTTGGTTCCAAAACGCGATAAACGCCATTTTGAAAAAAAATTAGTTACTGCAAAAATCAGTCTTGTATCTGGTTGGTATTGAAAAGTCAATGTTTAATTTTAAGTAAAATGCGATATCCGCCGTGTTATTCTGTCATGTTTTCTCCCTTTCTTTCCAAACCGCGACAAACGCCAGTCTCCCTTCTCTGCAGAATGCGATATATCCGCTCTCAACCAATCACAACGCACCATTCCACTCTCAACCAATCACAACGCACCATTCCACTCTCAACCAATCACAACGCACCATTCCACGCAATGTAAACAGTAACGGCAGCGCCTTAAATACACCCGGCTTCCTAGTTTTCTTATCGATTTTGTACTTTTCGATCAACAAACAAACAAAAAAATGAATAATTTTGAGGCATTGATGAACCTGTTGTTGTTTCTGTGGTGGGTAAGAAACGTAAGGCATCGAAATCGAATCATTTACGTGAGGAGATTAAGAAGATGAGGCACTCGGGAGGAGGAAACATGTTTTCAATCTTCTTTACAGTTCTTAATAAAAATATTATACTAATAAACTTACGTTGTAGTGTATTTTCAACAGTTTCAATATGAAAAAAAAAAAAACTTTTATATTGATTCAATGGATTAATTGCATTTTGATTTTTTTTTTAATGGATTTATTGCATTTTGGGGGAAAAAAAGAATCCGTTTTTATAATAAATCTTTGAAAATCAAAACCTGGATTTTAATTTTTTTTGTTATTATGACCTACAAATGCTATGTGAATGTTTGAAACAGAAAACAGTGGTTTTCATCTTTCCACTTTCTTGGTAAAGAAAACACATTTTTACTCAAATTAATCTAAATGGATTTATTGCGTTTTGGAACCAAACTCTTCATATATATATATATATATATATATATATACAATAAAATGTATATACACATGCTATGTAAAAAAAATGAATCGCAATTAATCGATTTGACAGCACTAATATATATATATATATATATATACATATATTTATTTATTTCCCACATGAATCATTGGATCGGTTTAGACGGTTTGAACGGATTCATGTAATGAATCAAACTTGCCAACTCTAAAGCTGTTTTTACTCTAAACCAGGATTTTAGTAAATAACACATTTAGGACAAATAAAAAAAAAATTGCACATTAGATAATCACAATGTTGCTCAATTTTACATATCGGTATTAAAATCATCACAAATATAGGGTGCTTATTGGATGTATTGGCCAGCCCTAATCCGAGCGCAGGTCACACGTCAGTCATGATTATCGGGAGCCCGACAGCACAGAGTCGTTCTGGTGCTCCTCACGGGCTCATTTGCATCTCACAGGCCTAAAGCTCATCATAAAGTGCATGTTGAAAGCGGGACCGGCTGTTGAAAGGCGGGTTTGATACAGGAAAAGTGCGGGCTCAGCAGATAGGCCTCTTTTTAAAATAATCTTCCTTTTGGGAGAGCGGCAGAGAGCGGCGCACTCCTCTTCCCGCAGACCTCGCTTTGGACGGGGAAATAAATGAGTGTTCATGTGGCCACGGGCCTCAAAGGCTTGGCTTGATTCTCCAGCGCCGGGACGAGGACGAGGCCCGTGTGTGTGTGTGTGTGTGTCCCTCTGCCACCGTAGATACAGAAAAACACCGATAAAAACGCTCTCGCGCGGCGGTTAGGGAGTCGGAGAGGCATTTGCTTCGCTTCAGATGAAGGTTTATTTACTTTGGAGGGAGAAGAAAGAGGAGAGGGCATCAGAAATTAGGTGCTGGGGTTAAAGCTGAAGACATTTTCAGGATGTTGGTTAATCCGGGAAGATCTGACGCACCAACATCACATTATACATCTGCATTCGCAAACTTCACACGCACACTTTTAAAACAAGACTTTAATCGATGCGAATACTGACATGAGTGTGTGTGTGTGGCCTATAGAACATCCACACATCTTTCAGTAATGCTTGGTTATGTGTGTGTTAAAAATCAAGCTTTTAATGTTGTTTATGTGTCTATGTGGTGTTTTTAATACGCTTTAAGACACACCATGTGTGAGTTCATAAGTCGACGGCATTGCTGAGTATTTTCTGCTTAAAACTGCAGTGAACCAAAGACAGTCTCAAACACACGGTTTGAAATCGCTGGTGTTTCTGACGTCACAAACGACCTTGTAACCAATCAGATCAACGTGTGATCGTCAACCAGTGGATCTCTGAGCTGAGGGAGTGAGTGGAGGCGGGGCTCATTTGCATATTCATAGAACCGCGAATACTAAATGAGGCAAGGGTGTCGAGTTACATTCAAGATATGTTCAAGGAGAAAACATTTAAAAATGTCATTTTGGTGATCAAAGATGAGTTTTAAGGGTTAAATTATTGACGACAGGGGGATGTTAAGACAAAAGGTTCTTTAAATAACATTAATAGAACGTTCCCGCAACATTTTCAGAAGGGTTTGGAGCTTAAACATGATGTTTTAACACATTTACGTTCTCATTTCAGGTCTTAATGTGAACTAATTGTGCATACTATTCCAAAAATTAAAATTTTGTTAAATGTCTGTAATACAAGTCACTTTTTATCATCTAAAATGTGAAATGACGTCTATTCCAAAGCGACTTATACAATGCAATTAATGCCAAGCAAGCAAAGTTGGGACATTTTGTAAAATGCAATAAAATCAAGAATCTGTGATTTGTTAATTCTCTTGAACCTTTATTTACTGACGAAAGTACAAAGACAAGTTTAGTAAAATGTTTTCACTGGCCAAATTAGATTCAAATGTATAAATATAAACAAATTTTGATGGCTGCAATTAAAGGTACAATATGTAGGATTTTTGCAGTAAAATATCCAAAAAGGCCAATGTTATATATTTTGTTTAGTTGATTACTTACAATATCCCAAATGTTTCCCACTATTTGTAAATTGTGAGAAAATTGCGATTTTAACCAAGGAAACGGGGCGTGTCAGCAGGGGTGAGGAGTCGCCAGTCAATGACGTCATATCCGCGTTACCCTCGGTTTCCGCTCGCACTGCCATAGTAACCATGGCGACAGACGTGGACAACTGGGTTATGCTTAGCAAAACGCACTCACTGTTGTTGCTTTGTTCAAACATTATAGACCATGGCAAGCAGACTTTGAGACAAAAAGAGGACTAGAACGAAGATCAACATCTTTCGAGAAGCCGAGAGCTCCACGTCCGCGACTAACTTCGACTCGACAGAGACATGAGTGTTGCATGTACTTTATTAGACAGGTGAGCAAATGTACATAAAACTAATCAATGTTGTTATTTAGTTCAACATGATGAAATGCTAGAATATGATCTGTATGTTATTCTAATGTTGATCTAGCTCACTGCTAGTCTCATACAGCCAACAAACAACCTAACTAACAACATTCAACACACTCAAATGCCGTTTAGTGTGATAGTGTAACTGTTAGAGCGAGTGAAACAGCGCTGCGTTACCTCAAGTTTAATTCGTCTAATAAACTGACCTGTGTGAGTATTAATTCAGCACTTGCGTGTAGTTCGGTAGAATGAAATGTCCTTATTCCTTTATATCCGCGGGACTCGCGTTGCGTGTGGCGCTGGTATACGTCTAGCAATCGCGCCCTGCTTCACACCACAGTCATGTTAAAAACATCACTGTATTCACTCATCCATAAAAGATCCATCAGCTTGACGACAAGATCCATACTTACGCTTAATGCGGAATATACGTCATTAATATACGCCTTTGTTATTGTAAGAGGTTAGCGACCCCTGGTGGCGAAAATTCCTGCATATTGTACCTTTAAAGGTGCATTGTGTAATATTTAGGAGGATCTGTTGACAGAAATGCAATATCATATACATAACTATGTTTTCAGTGGTGTATAAAGACCTTACTTACCGTAAAACTTAAAATAATAGCCGAGTCCCAAATAGACGCCTGGCTCTTTTACACGCCTGGTGTGGCGACAGGTTTGGATAAATAAAGGCCGGTCTCAAATAGAGGCCGGGTCTGCTTTTTAGTTTCGGGTTGTATTTAATCTTCTAAAACCGTCAGATCGTCCGCTTTTTGGCGGCCGCCAACGCAAATTGTTGTCCCTCCAAAGCCTTTTTTGATCGATGAGTGATGTAGAACAGAATGACGTTACAAGCAGAGAGAGAGAGGGAGCGCCCCAGCCGCGTGCACTCTCACGTCTTCAAACAACACGAGCGCTGTCTTGGTCTCTCTCCCTCACGCATATTAATCAAAATCAGTTGACACGATAGTAAAAGGTCGGAAGTTTCACGTGGAGCATTTGGGGATTTTTAGAGATTAGAGACTCTAGGCCTACACTCAATGAACAACATCTCAACACTAAATTATAAAGGCCTGTCTCATATAGAGGCCTGTCTCAAATACAAGCCGGTGCAGTTCGACGATTTGGGAAAATAAAAGCCCGGGCTACTATTTGAAGTTTTACGGTAATTAATTTTTATTACCTTAGAATGAGCCATTTCTATCAACACACACCGCGGGTCCCCTTACATCGACATGTTTCTACGGTGGCCCTAAACGGACAAACGCGTTTCGTCAATATGTTGTACTTCATGCAAAGAAGCAAGCTAAAGTCAGCGAATAAAACACTGACACAATGATGAACAAGTAACAATAATATTCGAAATAAGACATATCGTTTTACTGAATAATTAAGTAAACCTAATTTCTTCATTTATCTTTGTAAAGAAACCTCATAGCTTAACTGGCTACTCTGCTGTCTCAGACGACGACAACACTTCCTGTCGGCCACCGTAACTTCTGTTGGGTGCAATTCACAACCTCACCACTAGATGCCGCTAAAAATTACACACTGCACCTTTAAACTGGTCAGTGCAAACATCGCAAATGTTTTTCTTTGTACTTTTGCCAGTTAAATAAATAAGCAAATCATAGATTATTGATTTAATTGCATTTGACAAAATGTCCCAACTTTTCTGGAAATGGGGTTGTATTTCAGTTAAAGATTACTTTATTTAAAGCAACAAAAATGTGTTTTTTTATGGTTTTAGTTTAGTTGGTAAACTATAATAACCCCGATATATTACATTGAAAACTAATTTAAAACAAGACTTTAATCTGTGAGAATATATACATGACTATGTTAAGACCATATATTATAAACAATGCAAATACAGAGCGGTTTTGACAGTATAAACGTCTGAGCACCACATGACTAGTCTAGCAAACCCTCATATTTCACGTCCTCGAACTAACCTGGTTTGCAGGCCTTCTGGTTTAAATTGTGGCTCTTTGAAGAAAAAGGTCATGTTGCGTTTGAGATATTTCACATGAGTGGTTCGCTGAAGGTCTGCAAGATCATGGCTTTGATTCCTTGAAGAAAAAAAAAATAAAGAAAAAAATCACCAAACCAATGCATGCATATACTTAAATCATGTTTTAAGCAGATTATCTAATAATGCACAATGCATTATTTTTATAATGTCTGACTGCACCAAATGCTCAGAATTTCTGTGTAAGCACAGATCTTTCTCTCATACAAAGTGAAGGATTATGAGCGATTACAGAAGACATAAACCACTATGGAAACACACTTACCGAAAAAATCCCTCAATGCACAGCAAGAAACTCACATGAGAGGCTGTGATTGGATAACTGGTCTTACCAGCGGACCAATCACATCGCGGCATCTCTAATGTTGGTTTGGTGTTTCTGAAAGTCAAAGTGTGTGATCAGAATGATTTGGTGTAATTCCCTCCAGAAGCGTCTCACACACACGAGTGTGTTCACAAACACCAGCATCCGAACGCCAGAGAACATGACAGCGTTTACTGTGTTTCGTCTGACGCTCTGAGACACTCGTTTATGATGGAGGGAAAACAGCACGAGTGCAGAAACGCACAGTTTATTACTGATATTTTACACCAATTTCCCAGGAAGTGACGATTTTGTTCTCTTGAACACATGGGATGGGAACGGTCACAATGTTGTGTAGATGATCAAACTCGAACACGATGATGAAGAGTGAATGCTTTAATAAATCCAAAGGCATAAAGGTAAATCTGAACAGAGAGAGCTATACACACACGTAACATCGATACCCGACAGAGAAACACAAACAGAACTGACCTAAAGTACTCGTGACACAAAAAGTCCAAACTAGACTTAGGAACCGAGACAGAAACGCCGCTTTATTCGCAAATGTTTTATGCCATATTCCAATTTTGTGCACAAGTTTGAATGGAAAAATAGTTTTTTTCCCCCAAAGTAAGTTTTTTGAGATCTGACCTTCAGTATCTTGGCAAATCTGAGCCAGTTTGAGACACTCTAAAGGAGACTTTTTGATCCCATTGTTGTCTATAGCTACGTTTACATGGACACTTTTTGCTTCAATCTGAATTAATTAATTCCGATTGATGAATCCGAACGTGGTGTTTACATGAACGCTAAAAAAATGATCGGGTTGATGTGCGCGTTTATATGTCACAAGCTTCTGATCGGAGTTAATCTTTTGACATACGCACACTGCACGAATATACAGACTTCCCCGCTGTTGTTGCACACTAACCATCCTCCTTTTCTTTGTTTTAAAAAGCAGACTTAATATTGATCTATTTCGGGTCCTGATAATTATGCACCGACGAGCACATGAACCGTTGAGCCGTGCTGCCTGCATTTATCCTGTGGAGTCTGAAACGAGGACTGTCCCGCTCCCCTTCACAGTTGCTTATGTGTCTATGTGGAGTTTTTAATATGCTTTAAGACAAACCATGTGCAAGTTCATAAGTCGACGGCATTGCTGAGTATTTTCTGCTTAAAACTGCAGTGAACCAAAGACAGTCTCAAACACACGGTTTGAAATCGCTGGTGTTTCTGACGTCACAAACGACCTTGTAACCAATCAGATCAACGTGTGATCGTCAACCAGTGGATCTCTGAGCTGAGGGAGTGAGTGGAGGCGGGGCTCATTTGCATATTCATAGAACCGCGAATGCTAAATGAGGCAAGGGTGTCGAGTTACATTCAAGACATGTTCAAGGAGAAAACATTTAAAAATGTCATTTTGGTGATCAAAGATGATGAGTGCTAAGAGGATTTCAGAATGACAGCGCGAACAACGCGTCATACGGCATTACACATGCGCAGTCCTTTCAGTTTCAGTTTTCAATCCGATCAAGTGTTTACATGTCCTTTCGATCGGATTAGAAAAGGAATAAACCCCTTACAATCCAAATGAAATTTTAATCAGATCTGGCCGATTCATTCAGATTGACTTGGTTACTTGTTACTTTTTTATTATGATTGTGCGAGTGGTCCGATTACAATCGGATTATTAGGGTCCATATAGCCCCTTTCACACAGAGATTCCGGAAAATACACGGATAAAGTGACCCGGGATTCGACCTGGGTTCGTTTGATTTTGGTTCATTCACACTGCCAGTGATTTTCCGGAATCAGAGAGTGCGTTCACACACAACCCGTAAAAATCCCGTAAAGACACGTGACATTGATGTGACAATGTCTCAGCAGCGTCTGAAGCTTGCGCTTGTCCATTTCTTTCTCTGATTCGATGATAAACTAGCGCATTACGTACTGTTTCACTCGCTGGCGAACGATCCCGGCTTCAGCGTCATCATTACGACACGGCATTGATTACGGCATTTGTTCACACAGCGCACGTTCCCGGACTGAACACAGCTTTTGGTACTAGATCCCCAACCCCGCATCGATCCCGGGTCGTGTTTGCGTTCACAAAAGGGGCTTATGAGAAACAACTGAGACATTCAGGAGCTCGGGCTGTTAAACTCAAACTCTGGTGTCTCTCCTCCACGCGTCGAGTGCCTGTGCTTTGGTCCATCGACCCCTGAAGGACGTCCTGCGCCAGAACCCCTCCTGCCCCGTCTCTGCCCAAAGCGCCAGGAATTATCAAGCCTAACGAAGCGTTCGCCCACTCTGACTGATAAATATTTATTTGAAGAAGCCAAATGAATCTGAATGGATGCAGGAATGTGTGGTGAGGCTCATTGAACTGCTCTGGCATGTCCAAAGCCTATAATAATCATAATAATGACAATAATCCCATGGACACGGGGCCCACACACACACACACACATATAGCTGAGAAAATTATGTCATATTTATTGAGGTCATCTAGACATTCTGCCAATCACTTGTTAATCAATATTAATTATGATGTAGTCCAAAGCACAAAGTCCCTTCAGCGGGAGTTCTTCTGTATATCAGTGTCAGTGTTTCTGAACTCCTGAAACGCCTCCATTGTAGTCTCGAGTTTCTTCCGGGAACGAACACGACACAATATTCCTCATTATAATAATTCATACGCAGATTAAAGGGGCGGGGCCTGGTTGAGTTAGTTAGTAGTGTGTTAAACTGGTTGTTATGGTAAGAGGCGGGACATTTCCCAAACACACTCGAAGCGCTCGACCAATCACAGCACACTGATCCAGCTGACCAATCAGAGCATAGTGTGCTTTTCAGAAGGAGGGGCTTCATAGAGACAGGAAGTAAACAGAGCGTTACTGCCAGACTGGGAAGAGAGGAGCCGCAACAATGGAGAATATGAGGAAAATAATCAACATTCAAGCTGGAAAACCTGTTCTAGTAGAGACTAAAACACAATCAAGACTCAAAAAGGGCATAATGGCCTCTTGAAGGTATACAGTGCAGTTATTTTTCTATACAGTTATATAACCAAATTGCTAAATATATAGGCACCAAAATACTGTGCAACAACATCTGGCAAGGTTTTTTTTTTTACCATAAATTTAACAGGATATTTTCAACAGTGTGGGATCGGAATATTTACTTTAACACTGAAAAACACCTGACAACTGTACCTGTGAGCCGCAGTTGAATACGTGACAGTGTTTGTCGGGCAGTTCCTTGAGCTTTGACTTGACAGCTGGGACCAATTTCTGCCCCTGTAACCCCCCCGTGCGAAACCCTAAAGCCCCTGATCTGTCCACAGCCCCGTTTCTTCCCCCGCCAAGGGTTTGAGCCGCAGGGAACCGCCAGAGAGCCCAACACTTCCAATTATATCTCTACCGCCTTTCCAATAAACACACACACACACACACACACACACACACACACACACACCAGCACACAGGTGCAGGAATGTACAGCACACACACACACACACACATGCAATTACTTCCTCTTAGGGCCGTCACATCTGTGGAAAAACGCCACATGAAACTGGGAATGTGTTTTACTGAGCAGTGGCACTAATGCATGTGTGAGAGAATGACAGACAGAGAAAGAGGACACTGACCTACAGTCATGGCATCTACACTCTTAGAAAAAAGATTTAATGCAGTTCTATATAGAACTCTAGGGTTCTTGACTCAATTTTAAAGAACCTTTATGCCAGAAAGATTTAATGCGGCTCTATATAGAACTCTAGGGTTCTTGACTAAATTTAAAATAACCTTTGTGCCAGAAAGATTTAATGCGGCTCTATATAGAACTCTGGGGTTCTTGACTCAATTCTAAAGAACCTTTATGCCAGAAAAGTTCAGTGAGGTTCTATATAAAACTATACAGTTCTTGACTCAAGTTTAAAGAACTTTTATGCCAAAAAGGTTCAGCGAGGCTCTATATAAAACTATTCAGTTCTTTACTCAAGTTTAAAGAACTTTTATGCCAGAAAAGTTCAGTGAGGTTCTATATAGAACTCTAGGGTTCTTGACTCAATTTTAAAGAACCTTTATGCCAGAAAGGTTTAATGGGGTTCTATATAGAACTCTAGGGTTCTTGACTCAATTTTAAAGAACCTTTATGCCAGAAAGGTTTAATGCAGCTCTATATAGAACTCTGGGGTTCTTGACTCAATTTTAAAGAACCTTTATGCCAGAAAGGTTTAATGCAGCTCTATATAGAACTCTGGGGTTCTAGACTCAATTTAAAAGAACTTTTATGCCTAAAAAGGTTCAGCGAAGTTCTATATAAAACTATTCAGTTCTTTACTCAAGTTTAAAGAACTTTTATGCCAGAAAAGTTCAGTGAGGTTCTATATAGAACTCTAGGGTTCTTGACTCAATTTTAAAGAACCTTTATGCCAGAAAGGTTTAATGCAGCTCTATATAGAACTCTAGGGTTCTTGACTAAATTCTAAAGAACCTTTATGCCAGAAAGGTTTAGTGCGGCTCTATATAGAACTCTAGGGTTCTTGACTCAATTTAAAAGAACCTTTATGCCAGAAAGATTTAGTGCGGCTCTATATAGAACTCTAGGGTTCTTGACTCAATTTTAAAGAACCTTTGTGCCAGAAAGATTTAATGCGGCTCTATATAGAACTCTGGGGTTCTTGACTCAATTCTAAAGAACCTTTATGCCAGAAAAGTTCAGTGAGGTTCTATATAAAACTATACAGTTCTTGACTCAAGTTTAAAGAACTTTTATGCCAAAAAGGTTCAGCGAGGCTCTATATAAAACTATTCAGTTCTTTACTCAAGTTTAAAGAACTTTTATGCCAGAAAAGTTCAGTGAGGTTCTATATAGAACTCTAGGGTTCTTGACTCAATTTTAAAGAACCTTTATGCCAGAAAGGTTTAATGGGGTTCTATATAGAACTCTAGGGTTCTTGACTCAATTTTAAAGAACCTTTATGCCAGAAAGGTTTAATGCAGCTCTATATAGAACTCTAGGGTTCTTGACTAAATTCTAAAGAACCTTTATGCCAGAAAGGTTTAGTGCGGCTCTATATAGATCTCTAGGGTTCTTGACTCAATTTAAAAGAACCTTTATGCCAGAAAGATTTAGTGCGGCTCTATATAGAACTCTAGGGTTCTTGACTCAATTTTAAAGAACCTTTGTGCCAGAAAGATTTAATGCGGCTCTATATAGAACTCTGGGGTTCTTGACTCAATTCTAAAGAACCTTTATGCCAGAAAAGTTCAGTGAGGTTCTATATAAAACTATACAGTTCTTGACTCAAGTTTAAAGAACTTTTATGCCAAAAAGGTTCAGCGAGGCTCTATATAAAACTATTCAGTTCTTTACTCAAGTTTAAAGAACTTTTATGCCAGAAAAGTTCAGTGAGGTTCTATATAGAACTCTAGGGTTCTTGACTCAATTTTAAAGAACCTTTATGCCAGAAAGGTTTAATGGGGTTCTATATAGAACTCTAGGGTTCTTGACTCAATTTTAAAGAACCTTTATGCCAGAAAGGTTTAATGCAGCTCTATATAGAACTCTGGGGTTCTTGACTCAATTTTAAAGAACCTTTATGCCAGAAAGGTTTAATGCAGCTCTATATAGAACTCTGGGGTTCTAGACTCAATTTAAAAGAACTTTTATGCCTAAAAAGGTTCAGCGAAGTTCTATATAAAACTATTCAGTTCTTTACTCAAGTTTAAAGAACTTTTATGCCAGAAAAGTTCAGTGAGGTTCTATATAGAACTCTAGGGTTCTTGACTCAATTTTAAAGAACCTTTATGCCAGAAAGGTTTAATGCAGCTCTATATAGAACTCTAGGGTTCTTGACTAAATTCTAAAGAACCTTTATGCCAGAAAGGTTTAGTGCGGCTCTATATAGAACTCTAGGGTTCTTGACTCAATTCTAAAGAACCTTTATGCCAGAAAGGTTTAATGCGGCTCTATATAGAACTCTAGGGTTCTTGACTCAATTTAAAAGAACCTTTATGCCAGAAAGGTTTAATGCGGCTCTATATAGAACTCTAGGGGTTCTTGACTCAATTCTAAAGAACCTTTATGCCAGAAAAGTTCAGTGAGGTTCTATATAAAACTATACAGTTCTTGACTCTAGTTTAAAGAACTTTTATGCCAAAAAGATTCAATGGGGTTCTATATAGAACTCTAGGGTTCTTGACTCAATTCTAAAGAACCTTTATGCCAGAAAGGTTTAATGCGGCTCTATATAGAACTCTAGGGTTCTTGACTCAATTTAAAGAAACTTTATTCCAAAAAGGTCCAATGTGGTTCTATATAGAACGCTAGGGTTCTTGACTCAATTTTAAAGAACGTTTATGCCAGACAAGTTCAGTGAGGTTCTATATAGAAGTCTAGGGTTCTTGACTCAATTTAAAAGAACTTTTATGCCAAAAAGGTTCAGCGAGGCTCTATATAAAACTATACGGTTCTTGACTCAAGTTTAAAGAACTTTGATGCCAGAAAGATTCAATGGGGTTCTATATTGAACTCTAGGGTTCTTGACTCAATTCTAAAGAACGCTTTATGCCACAAAGATTCTATACAAGGAGAACAGTTTTATGGTTTTAGTAACCCAGTCCTGGCAACCACAATATCCTAGCACTGTGGCAAAGAGTTTGACATCAGGAACCACCACTCATATTTTCTTTAAAAACATAGGACTCTAGTTTCTATACCGCTATGATTCTGTGCCTCATTGTTTCCAGAATGAATGCTAATCTATTAATGACTCAACAGGAGGCCCAAACTCTTGACTAAACCAAGCCAGAAGACAGAAAAATCACCTTGAGAATTTGCTGCAGTCTGGGAAAGACTGAGCGGTTTCGACGCGGGTCTGTCGGGACGTTTGGTGTCAGTTCAAGACCTGCGCGGAGCCCAGCGGGACGCTAATGACTTGCACTCGGCTTCGCGTTTAGACGGTCCGTCTGCGGTTCCTGAGCGGAGCTGATTGTTTGGCTTTGTGGAGGGAAAACAGCAAGAGCAAAACTGAAGCTGGAAGGTCACTGGAAAAAAAGAGAAAGACTCTGACTGTGAAAACAGCGACAGTTAATCAAACGGCATGTCCAAATATTTAGGGGCCGCAGAGTGACAGTGGGGCCCTTAAAAAAAACACAGCATTTCAGAAATGCAAGAATCTGGCTAATATTACAAACGCATGTCGTATTTTGGATGCACAGCAATTGCAAACATGAAACACCAATATGTTGGCTTGACAAAAACAACGTACAGAAATCATATTTAAGGTTATTCTTCTGAGAGTGATCGGACTTACGGACAACATGAAAAAAAAAACATGCCAGCAACATGCTAATTCATGGTAGCAATGTGCTAAATCATTTTAGCAACATGTTAACAGCAAGCTAAATTATATTAGCAACATGCTAATTCCTAATAACAACGTGCTAAAACAATGCATCATGTTAAACATGTAATTCATACTAGCGATGTGCTAACCGCAAGCTAAATCATGTTGGCAACATGTTAAAACCTGTTGACAGCAAGCTAAATTATGTTAGTGCTACATGCTAAATTATAATAACAACGTGCTAAAACAATGCATTATGTTAAATACAGGCAGCATGTTAAATTATGATAGCAGCATGCTAATTCATACTAGCGATGTGCTAACTGCAAGCTAAGTCATGTTAACAATGTTAAAATATGCTAGCAACATGCTAATTCATGGTAGCAATGTGCTAAATCATCTTAGCAACATGTTAACAGCAAGCTAAATTATATTAGCAACATGCTAATTCCTAATAACAACGTGCTAAAACAATGCATCATGTTAAACATGTAATTCATACTAGCGATGTGCTAACAGCAAGCTAAATCATGTTGGCAACATGTTAAAACCTGTTGACAGCAAGCTAAATTATGTTAGTGCTACATGCTAAATTATAATAACAACGTGCTAAAACAATGCATTATGTTAAATACAGACAGCATGTTAAATTATGATAGCAGCATGCTAATTCATACTAGCGATGTGCTAACTGCAAGCCAAGTCATGTTAACAATGTTAAAATATGCTAGCAACATGCTAATTCATGGTAGCAATGTGCTAAATCATCTTAGCAAACATGTTAACAGCAAGCTAAATTATATTAGCAACATGCTAATTCCTAATAACAACGTGCTAAAACAAGGCATCATGTTAAACATGTAATTCATACTAGCGATGTGCTAACAGCAAGCTAAATCATGTTGGCAACATGTTAAAACCTGTTGACAGCAAGCTAAATTATGTTAGCAACATGCTAATTCATAATAACAACGTGCTAAAACACTGCATTATGTTAAATACATGCAGCATGTTAAATTATGATAGCAGCATGCTAATTCATACTAGCGATGTGCTAACTGCAAGCTAAATCATGTTAGCAATGTTAAAATATGCTAGCAACATGCTAATTCATGCTAGCAATGTGTTAAAACATACCAGCAGCGTGTTAAATCATGCTAGCAATGTGCCAATTCATGATAGCAGCACGTTAAATCATGTTAGCAATGTGCTAAGTCAAGCTAGCAATGTGCTAAAACATACTTAACAACATGATAAAATATGCTAGGAAGCTTATAAACTTTCAAACTCTCAGACAAGGCATTGTCAAGCCAACATAACAGTTTGTCCCGACAAACTTTTTTTTTTTTAACTCAAAAATAAAATGAAACGTTTAAATGTTATTCAATGAAAATACATTTTAAAAAGTGCAGTTTAATTTCCGAATATAATGTCAACGCACTTAAATGAAAACAAATTGTAAATACGGGTACATTTTAATTAGCACAAAATGTTTTCTTTGCTTGTTTGTCACATGCAATTAATAAATATCAGTGTTTTTGGGAACATTACTCGTGCTTTGAGCTTTCAGCATGAAAAGAGTTTGGTAAATACTGTTTTTGAAGAATAATGCAGATCAAAGCATCTTAAAGCACGACTCTTTCCACGAGACCTCCAGCTGCTCAGTTCCAGTACCCATGATTCACTGCTCAAGACATCAAACCAAATGAGTCAGTTTCCTTCCATGATTCCCAGGTCTGTTCAGGAATAAAACTCTCTTTAAATCCCTGCAGGTTTTCACGATGGCACAGAGATCAAACGCTGGAGTTTGAGTGTGTGTGGCACCAATATCTCTCTCTCTACATGCATGTCCTTATGTCTCTGTCAGTGTCATCCTGCGAGCTGTCAATCATCACCGTGGCAACACAGGTGCGACTGACTCTCGGATCTATGCGGATCTGGCTTGTTTCCGCCACAGAACAAAAACTAAGAAAAAAAGGTAATTACAACTTTTTATCTCACAATTTTCTCATAGTTGCGAGTTTATATCTCGCGGTTGCAAGTTAAAACCTGTAATTGCAAGATTCCATCTCACACTTTCCTCACACAAATGTAAGATGACGTTTGCAATTACCTTTTTCATTTGTACTGTTATTCTCACAATTCGGACTGTTTTCTCTCACAGTTGCGAGTTTATATCTCGCGTTGCAAGTAATAAACTCGTAATTGCTCACACTTATGATTTTTCCCCCCAGAATTATGAGATAAAAAGTCACAATTGTAAGATGAAGTTTGCAATAAACTTGCAATAAAAATAAACATTTTTTTTTTTACTGTTATTCTTACAATTCTGACTTTGTTTCTCCCAGTTGTGAGTTTATATTGTAATTACAAGTAATAAACTCGTAGGTGCAAGCTTACATCTCACACTTCTGGGGGTTTTTTCCCTCTAGAAATATGAGAAAGAAATCACAATTGTAAGATGAAGTTATTACCTTTTTTATTTGTATAAATTCTGACTTTTTTCTCTCACAGTTGCAGTTTAGATTCTGAGAAAAAGCTTCCATTGATCTGCACTAGAGCAGCTGCAGGGAGTCAGATTCCCTCTTTCTTGCATTGGTTTAGAGTTTTTCCACACACACACACACACACACACACACACACACACTAACCTGCTGTAGTAGAGACACATCTGTTTTGTTTAAAGCCACTTTTTTCTCTCTTCACGTCCAGAACGCGGTTGGCACTTTGCAGAGAATGAATGCAGCTGTAGGGGAAATACCAAAGCTCTCGTAAATGTTATTAAAACCATTAGCCCACTCTCTTCAAACACACACACACACACACACACACACACACTGCACAGCTCTAAAATAGCTCTAATCAAATAGGATGTTAGTTTTGAACTAATAATCCAAAAGGTTAATTGAAAGCATCATGTGCATGTTTCAATTCTCTGGTGTTAAAACACAGACAAAGAAATGGGATTCCTGGACATGTGCTTGGACAGATCGAGCAAGACAGACTTAACGAACGAGTGCGAACAATCTTAACGAACGAGTGCGAACGATCTGGTGTGTATAAATAGAGGTTTGGATCTGCTGGTTTCTCCACAAGCGACGGCTCTTGCAACAGGCTGCCAGAGATTCAGGAGTGTGTTTGATTTGGACCAGAACACAGCTGACAGAAAACACTATTCCCATTCAGACTGCTGTGAATAAATTAAATTAAATTAAATTAAATAATAAAATTGTAAAAAAATATTTTTTACTGGAAATATGAAAAATTATAAATAAATAAAAGTATAAAATAATAATATATAAAATACAAAAGAAATGCAAATAATAAAAACATTAAGTAAATGCTTTTAAATGAAATGAAATAAAAAACAAAATTAAATGGAAATTAAATAAAATATGAAAATAAATAAATTAACTGGAAATATGAAAAAACATTAAAAAAAAGTTTAAAATTATATAAAAAATAAATGAAACAGAAATTGTAAAAATAAACAAAGTAAATATTTTTATAAAAGAAAATAAAATAAATAGAAATAACAAAAGAAAAAGAAAACATTAAACTAAATAAATTGACTGGAAATAAAATATTTAAAATAATAAAAAATATAAAATGAAGGAAAATATATTAAAATAAAATATATTAAATTTCAAATATACATTTCTTCAAATTTCCTTAAAAAAACTGTGAAATATTATTTCGCTTTTGCATTTGTTTACAACGCATTCATTCTTAGGGGTAAAACATCATTCAAACTTTCAAAAGTGAAATAATATTTAATAATTGTTAAAAAAGTCAAAAATTGTAGTTGTCTTTTTCATGCTGGTATTCTTTGAATCACCTTATAAATACCATGGTAATCATTCAGTACAATGGTAAATATTAATGTATCATGGCATTAGCATCTATATAAGGCCACTGTTTACATTTTTAAGGGGTGAAAAAAAGTTTTCAAAAGTGAAATATATAATATTGGATTAGAAATATATATACATTTTAGTTTTTTTGAGAGTGTTAAATATCCCAGAAGAGCTTTTTTTTTTTTTATAAACCCATGCGCACTATGATCATAATACACAAACCCGTTATGGTCTAAATGAAGGTCTCTCTCTCTCTCTCGTTGGAAACACAGTAAAGCAGGCCAAAGTTCAATAGGGTTGCTAAGCAACAGGCTTGTCAGTGCCTGGAGCTGATTGTCATGGCCTGCAGTGATGCCAGGCTGCCTCTCTGTGCCAACCAATGCCAACCGAGCCGCCATCTTTAACCACGTCACAGGGACGTTCTGATGGCTTTACTGGAAGTTACTGGAGACTGAGAGAGAGAGAGGCGGCTACAGGGGCCCGGAAGGGACATGCGTTCGGCTCCTCTGCTCCACCGCAGCGCTGGGACTCGGGGAACGACAGGAGGAGGAAGAGGAGGAGAGGAAACACTCATGACAAACGATGATGAGGTGACAGACTCACGCACACATCCGTCATACGCATCTGTACCGTTTCAAACATGAAGGACGAGAGACTGGATCAGAGTTAGTTTCAATCTAACAGGCTATTCATTACCCTTTCTTTACATAACTGAAGAAAGTTTTTAATTTAGCCGATTCATAATAAATCAGTTTAGTTGGGTCAACACAATCTAGTTGGTTTAGGTCCACTTGGTTTACTCAGTTATGTTTAACTTTATTACATTCGTCAAACTACATATTCTCATGTTGGTCCAACTAATTTACTGAGGTTTAATACATGTTTAAACATGCAGTTTCATCCATAATTATATGCAAATAAGAAAACAAAAAAAAGTGTGTTTACTTAACATAACTGAAGAAGCCCTTATGTATGATGCATTATAATATTCATAATGCACATTATAATGCATTATATATTTTTATAAATAACTGTAACCAATGTTAAATTGCATTATAAATAGATTATAATATTTGCAGATCTTGAAATTGGTTGTTTATCATGTGTTTTAATGTATTATACGTTATAAAAGTGTGTTAATTGATTAGATAACGTATTATAACCTCTAGTTACAGTTATTCATAAGATTATACAATGCATTAAGAGGCGCATTACAAGGCATAATTAATGCATTAGAAATACTTTTATAATGGCTTTAACATAAATACATAAAGGCTTTAAGTAAAATGTTACCAAAGTTTTAAAAAAAAAATCAGTTTAGTTGGGTCAACATAATTTAGTTGGTTTAGGTCCACTTGGTTTACTCAGTTATGTTTAACTTCATTACACGTTTAACTTTATTGCATTCGTCAAACTACATTTTCTCATGTTGGTCCAACTAATTTACTGACGTTGAATTAATTTTCTTATGTTTAAACATGCAGTTTCATTCATAATTATATGCAAATAAGAATTATATACTGACATTAGCATGGAGGGGAAGTGATTTCACAGTGACATCACAGACACAGCTTAAAAACCAGTCAAGAAGTTGTTGGATCCGACTGAACCAATCAGCGGCCTTCTCCCGATTACATCATCAGTTCTAATGGCCTCCACACACACGGTTCCTTCGCAAGAGTCTTCAAGCTCCTGGAATACTGTGGGAAATCAAAGAGGATCATCTGATTTTTGGCAGTGTGAAAGGTCACTGCAAATGACCATAGAAGCCTGTCTAAATCCAGACATAAACATACACAAACATTAATCACACACACAAATTCACACACTCAAAACCCAGCGTTTTTGTTTACATTCCAGCATTCGTATGCCGTGCTGCATGTGTGTGTGTGTGTGTTTCATGCAGGTGGATGTCTGAACTTGCAAGAGCATTTATTTTAGAGTGTGTCAGGTCGACCGCCCTCCTTAACACACACACACACACAGCCCACAAATTAAAATTAACACTCACCAAGCACTAAACGTGAGAAAAAATAGCTCTGGCAAGTAAATAATAGTTGTAAAATATGAAGTTAATTGCTATAGCTGTCTGGCTACTTAATACATGGAATATAATACATAGTTTAAATGCAGGAGTTGCTCTGAGTAGTTGTTATGGTCTTCTGGATGGTTACTAGGGTGTTGCTATTAAGTTGCTAAAATGTTTGTGGTTTTAATGGCATTACAAGTGTCTTCTGGCTGTAAGGCATTACTAGGGTGTTCTGAGTGGTTTCTATGCACTTACTAGACAGTTGCCAAGGTGTTCTGGCTAATAACTAGGGTGTTGCTATGAGGTTGCTAAAGTGATTTGAGTGGTTGCTACAGCATTGCAAGTGCCTTCTGGCTGGATTTTCTGGGTAAGGCATTGCTAGGGTGTTCTAAATGGTCGCTAGTCACTTACTCATTTGTCAGGGTGTGTAATAGGTAGTTACTAGGGTGTTGGTAGGCAGTTGCTAACGTGTTTTAAATTGTTTCTACAACATTACAAATGTCTTCTGGCTGTTTTTTTCCAAGTAAGGTATAACAAGCGGGATCTGAGTGCTGCTAGGCACTTACTAGACAGTAGCCAGGTGTTACTGTGTAGTTACTAGGGTGTTGCAAAAGTGTTTTGAATGGTTGTTAAGTTTTTTAGCTGTTGTTACAGCATTCTGGCTGTTTTTTCTGGGTAAGGTGTTAGTAGGGTGTTCTGAGTGGTTGCTCAGGGTGTTACTAGGGTGTTGCTAAAGTGTTTTGAGTGGTTGCTACAGCATTCTGGCTTTTTTCTGGGTAAGGTGTTAGTAGGGTGTTCTGAGTGGTTGCTCAGGGTGTTACTAGGGTGTTGCTAAAGTGTTTTGAGTGGTTGCTACAGCATTCTGGCTTTTTTCTGGGTAAGGTGTTAGTAGGGTGTTCTGAGTGGTTGCTCAGGGTGTTACTAGGGTGTTGCTAAAGTGTTTTGAGTGGTTGCTACAGCATTCTGGCTTTTTTCTGGGTAAGGTGTTAGTAGGGTGTTCTGAGTAGTTGCTCAGGGTGTTACTAGGGTGTTGCTAAAGTGTTTTGAGTGGTTGCTACAGCATTCAGGCTTTTTTCTGGGTAAGGTGTTAGTAGGGTGTTCTGAGTGGTTGCTCAGGGTGTTACTAGGGTGTTGCTAAAGTGATTTGAGTGTTTGCTACAGCATTGCAAGTGCCTTCTGGCTGGATATTCTGGGTAAGGCATTGCTAGAGTGTTCTAAATGGTTGCTTGGCACTTACAAAATTGCCAGGGTGTTCAAGGTAGTTACTAGGGTGTTGTTAGGCAGCTGCTAAAGTATTTAGAGTGGTTTCTACAACATTACAAATGTCTTTCTAGATAACGTTATAGGCCTATAGGCACTTACTACGGCATTACTAGGGTGTTCTGAGTGATTGCTAGGCACTTACTAGACAGTAGGCAGGGTGTTCTGGTTAGTTACTAGGGTGTTGCTAGGCAGTTGTTTTGAGCAGTCGCTATAGCACTGCAAGTGTCTTCTGGATGTTTTGTTCTGGGTAAGGCGTTACTATGGTGTTTTGAGTGGCTGGTTGTTACTTGTTAAAATATTCAGAGTGGTTATTATGCAGGTGTTTTGCGTGGTTGCCAGGTAGCTGCTAGACAGACACACACATAGACAGAAAGATAGAGTTTTGGACTAACTTTGTCACACACACACACACACACACACAGAGAGAGCTTGGTAACACCTGTGGCCACCATCAGACCTGACCCCAGCTGACCTCACGGGCCCTGGTGGGGTCATGGAGGCCTCAGGGTTGTGTTTGTGTCCACCTCACCACACATGATCAGAGGGCACGCTCGCACGCAACCTGGTGCCCAGATGGGTACTGTACGCCACCCCGAAACAGCGCTCACATATTTCCTGGAACACACACACACACACACACACACAGGGACATCAAAACACACAAGTCTCCCACATTCTATGGCTTTCAAGTCCACCGGCAACGACTCAGATGAGCTTTGGTAGCAGGAGGTGGAGGATTGTGGGATTCTTCCATATGTGTGTGTGTGTCCTGTTCAATCTCTGTAGAGTGTGTGTGTGTCCTGTTCAATCTCTGTGCATTAGTCATGTTTAGTAGCAGTAACATTCCCACAAGTCACTCATACAAATTACCTAAATTAGTCAAGTTCACATCTGATGTTTTGGTAATAAAAGTACCATGGTACTTACACTACCAGTCAAAAGATTTGGATCGGTAAGATTTCGGTAAAGTCTTGTCTTCTCTCCAAGGCTGCATTTATTTGAATAAAAATAAAATAAATAAATAACAGTAATATTGTGAAGCATCAAATCATCATATTAGAATGATTTCTGAAGGATCAAGTGACACTGAAGACTGGAGTAATGAGCTTTGATCACAGGAATAAATTACATTTTAAAATATATTAAAATAGAAAACAGTTATTTTAAATAGTCATAATTATTATTAAACAATATTATAGTTTTGTTTTTTGTTTTTTAATCAAATAAATGCAGCCTTGGAGAGAAGAAGAGACTTTACCGAAATCTTACCGATCCAAAACTTTTGACTGGTATAGTGTATAAACGTACATTACAAAGCATATAGTATAAGGTGTCATATAGAAGGCAGGTTTGATGTCAAGTTTAGATTATCACTGTAACTTTTCCACTCATAAGTGCTACTTGCACGCATGATGTGTCTGCAGGAACGGACACCTGTGCTCGGATCTGCAGATGAGCGGGAGGCGTGTGGACTCTTGATGGAAGATGTCTTTTGTGTCATGATATGAAGCACCAAATGAATGTCTGTCACCACCACCTTCTGCAGCTGGAGTGTGTGTGTGTGTGTGTGTGTGTGGGGGCCACATGGTGCAGGTTGTTCATGTTGAAGTGGAGGGCTAACAGTGCCCCCTGGGGATGAATAACACACTCTCTCGCTCTCTCTTTTCTCTCTCTCCGCAGTCGCACACCTGCACCGAGGGGGAGATCCATGAATATCTCATGCCTCATGTCAGTGGACTTCTGAAATGAGAAGAACTGCTTCATAATTAGCCTGTCAGTTTCCACCAGTTTGACCCATTCGATCATCTTCTGGCATGTTGGAATTATCGCGACTCGTGCGATTTGATCACACATGATTGATTGAGAGACACAAACCAACCAAACATGATCTCGTCCTTCACTTTGCTCACCCTCATACTGCTCTGTGTACTATTGAAAACGTGCAAAAATAAGTGTGTGCTGTTGATTTCCATCCAAAATGGTGTCGCTTCCTGTGGATGATGTCATGAAGGGATTTCACAAAAGACATAAAAACATATATTAATGAGAAAACATTCACTAGATTCTAGGGGTTATTTGAGTGTCATTGAGATACTATTGTACACTAGGTTTTAATATTTTGAATTAGTTTTTATATTTTCGTTTTTAATTGAAATTTTAGTAATTCTATTGCAAGGATTTTTTTTTTTTTTTAAATACGTCTATATAGTTTTTATTAATTTTAGGGCTGTTGAATCGATTAATCGCATCTAACATAAAATTTAGCAAATATATAATACACACTATTCTTACAAACTTTCATGTTGGATGCGATCAATCGATTTGACCGCTAGTTTTTATATCAGCTTTCATTTTAGTTATTTTAATACATCAAGCTAAACTAAACGAAATGAGAAACGTTGCATTGGCAACTAACTGAAATAAGTATTTTTATTTCAGTTCAAGTTCAAGTGACACAGGTTTGTATTATTGTTTTGGGTTTAGTCCACTATGACAGCCCTGATGAATACTCAACGCATTAAATCGTGACCACTCAACTACTCAGCACAACCAAAGCAAACGACCACAGGTCTATCGTCTCAGTGGATTTCAATCGACACTGTGTGGATCCAGACCGACAGCTATAAAACACAACGCGTCAAAGTCAGACGAAACGAGAGAACGTGTGAACACGGGAAAGACGGAAACGAAAAGCAAACAGAGAAAGAAAAGGCCGTCTTCTCTTAAACAAATTCCACTGGCATCTTGTAGGTTTTTATTGTGCGCGTTTGGCCCCGGGCCGCATCTGCGGGCCAGCTGTTAGCGGGAGAGACGGGCGAGAGACTCCACAACACAACAGCCAGCAGTAATTGCTAGTGCAGGATATTAAATGTAGTCGATGAAAATGTTTACTGGCGATGAATATGCATAACGATGAGAAGAAAATGGCAGCGGCAGATTAAAAAGAGAGGCAGCTTGTTTACAGGGGAGACGAAAGAGAAAATAGGCGAGTGTGTGTGTGTGTGTGTGTGTGTGTGTGTGTGTGTGTGTGTGTGTGGAATGTTGCTTGGCCCGTTGCCTGAAATAGGAGAGAGGAACCTTTGGGCAAGGCATTAGGGAGTAAAACAGATGGTTTGTGAACCTTTTATTAGGCAGAAAAAAAAGCATTAATCAAAGCGAGGCAGAAAATGGCAGCAGCTCTTTGTTGCAGCACTATTTTTTTGCTGGATTTGTTGTTTTTTTGTTTTTAAAGGTGTTTCTGCGGCGTGTTTTTCTGTCGTAGTTGTAGCGCCGACATGCAAACATTAATGATGGACTGTTCGTGTAACACACGCGAGTCACTGCGGATGAAATATCGTGTTAACGTCCACAATATACAGTACGAGTCTTTAATGTTGAGCAGTTATATTATTAAAGATGGAAATCATATCGGTTTGGAATATTTTGAATATGAAAATGTTCACATCTACATCCAACGTGTTTCATAATCTAACATGGTTCCATTTCTTAACATTAGTTAATCAGTTAACATGAAGTATCAATAAAAATAATTGTATTATGTAATGGAGCTGAGATAACATGAACAGTTGCATTTGTATTAACTAACATTACAGATTAATAAATACTATAACTGCATTGCATTAACAAACCTTGTAAAGTGTTACTATCTCTAATCAATATTTCAATATTGATGATCAATTTATAGTTTTCCTTGTGTCCTAAATGTCACTTTCCATGCCGTAAAATATTCATTTTGTGTTTTTTTTCTTGTTTTCCAAAGACATTGAAATATGACTTAGGCAATTATGTTATGAGGCTAACGTTAATGTAAAATCTCTTGAACTAACACAAGCCAGTTCCTTAATGACATCATCATCCAGGACATCATTTTGGAGGGAAAAGATCAGCACGGCATCTAAGCATTTGATCAACTTCAGGTTGACGTCCTCATGTAACCTGTCTAGCTTTAGCTCTTTATGAACGTCCTGTCATTGTGTAAATAACCAAAACCCTCTCAGAGAATGACGTTCTTAAACTACGACACATGCATTCATTCGCATATTAAAAGACTTTCAGCAGAAGCGAAATGACCCACATTCACTTGGTAAATATTTGATGGCAAGTAAATCTGCTACAGATGAACAACAGTTATAATAGAGTGACCATCAGCTGACGACAGGCAGGTGTGTGTGTGTGTGTGTGTGTGTGTGTGTGTGTGTGTGTGTGCGCGCAGCTGCTTCAGAATCTCTTTGTCAGGTGTGTGTCGTTTCTGGTTTTAGCAACACAGAAGGCAGTGCAGTATTATTTTTGTACCAGCCTGGCAGAGAAAGTGTGTGTGTGTGTGTAACGGAGATGACCTACTTTAAGAAAACACCAGAATCTCAGAGTCCAGTTTTAGTCTCTAGATTTGACACAGGAAAGAAAAAAAACATCTCAAATCAACACAATTGATAGTTTCTCATCGACGGCGATGCGATGAAATGCGCGATCCTAAAGTGTGCAATCAAAAGTCAAACATTTCTCAGCCTCATTTGGGTTTGCTGTATGTTTATCTAACATATTAATACATTGTAAAAGTGTTTTGAGCTGTAAAGTCATCCAGGTATGATATATCATGCCTAAAATATGCATTAGTTACTTGGTAACATTTTACAAAAAAGTCCCACTAGTGAACATTACTTGCATTAACTAACAAATTACAGTATTTCAATAATATTTGCTAACGTTGGTTAATAAAGATACAACTGTTAATCGTAGCTCTAATGTGTAAATAAATAGTAAAGATATTTACTTAGATTAATAAATGCTTGTTAACGTAGAAACTTCATTGTTACCATTTACTTTTATTTGTGTGTGTTGCAATCCACTATTGTTATAAATGCAGCTTGTTTATGTTTTGCATATTATAAAGCTGATAATACAGCACGTGTGTGTGTGTGTGTGTGTGTGTACCTGTGGAGTTTCACACGCGTCGATGCGTCTGTCCTCTTAGAGTTCGGATCCAAACGGGGCGAGTGAGGGGGAATCTGTTTGGATAAACATAAGAAACAATTATTCATAATTAAACATCACAAAAGCACACTGGCATATTCCTATTAGCAAAGCAATTTAAGCCATCATCTCGAACCTTGGCATTGCTTTAA
>JARWKJ010000014.1:39193982-39228982 GCA_029959095.1 Rhinichthys osculus
CAATGAAAACTAAACTGAAATCAAATCAAATAATTTTTTTGAAAAACTAAAACTAAACAAAAATTTGAAATGTTGGAAATAAATTATTACCTGGAAATGAAAATAAATGACACTGAAATACAAATCAATTGAACCTAAATAGATAAATATTTAAATTAAATATTTAAAACTAACAAAAGCACATAATGAAATTAATAAAAATTTAACTAAAATTAACTTGAAAGCTAAAACTGTAAAAGCTCATTCAAAATATTAATAAAACTGCAAAAAATGTTGCATCACACATTTATTGTCTTGCTCGTCTTTGTAGAAACCAGAGATATGAACAGAAAATATTAATAAGCACAGTTGACTAGTTGCATATTGCTAATGTTTATGCAAATTCTTTTATGATTTAAATGTCCTGAGCGCATAATTCAAGTGACTTTAACATGATGCAGCGCCTCGCCAATGCAGGACACGTCTTTAAGCACATAGCTTGCATTCGCTCACACACCGTCTGACAAACACCAGTGTTTCTGAGGGTTTCCTGATAAACACAGATGTCTGTAATGACATCAAGCTGAAGCGCATCTCCTCTGACACTCACTTTACCTCCACACACACCACACACACCACACACACCACACACACGCATTTACTGACGAGCCTTCGCTCCGAGCCAGTGTGATACACTCCTGGACACACACACTCACACACACACTCATGACACTCATACACACACTCATGACACGCACAAACACACTCTCACACACACACACACACACACACACACACACACACACTCACTTTACCTCCACAAACACCACACACACGCATTACTGACGAGCCTTCGCTCTGAGCCAGTGTGATACACTCCTGGACACACACACACACACACTTTACCTCCACACACACCACACACACGCATTACTGACGAGCCTTCGCTCCGAGCCAGTGTGATACACTCCTGGACACACACACACACACTTTACCTCCACACACACCACACACACGCATTACTGACGAGCCTTCGCTCCGAGCCAGTGTGATACACTCCTGGACACACACACACACACACTTTACCTCCACACACACCACACACACGCATTACTGACGAGCCTTCGCTCCGAGCCAGTGTGATACACTCCCGGACACACACACACACACACTCACTCATGACACTCATGACACGCACAAACACACTCTCTCATGACACACTCTCAGACACGCGCGCACACACACACACACTCACGACACACACAAACACACTCACATACACACATTCTCACTCACTCATACACACTCATGACACACACAAACACACTCTCACAAACACACACTCACACGCTCACTCAAGAGACTCATACACACACTCATGACACGCACAAACACACTCTCACACACACATTCTCACACACACACACTCATGACACGCACAAACACTCTCACACACTCACGACACACTCTCAGACACACGCGCGCGCGCGCACACACACACACACACACACACACACACACACACACACACTCACTCACTCACTCATGACACTCATACACACACTCATGACACGCACAAACACACTCTCTCACACACACACACTCTCAGACACGCGCGCGCACACACACTCATGACACGCACAAACACACACACTCTCTCACGACACACTCTCAGACATGCACGCACACACACACAAACAGACTCACGTGAACACATATGCATGCACACACACACTCACTCATGACACACACTCATGACACACTCTCAGACACGCGCTCACACACAGAGACTCATGACACGCACAAACACACTCTCACACACACGCGAACACATATGCACACACACACACGCGAACACACATGCACACACACACACACTCACGAGTCACGACACACTCTCAAACACGCAAACACATATGCACAAACACACACTCTCAGACACACGCGCGCGCGCGCACACACACACGCACTCACGACACACTCTCAGACACGCGCGCACACTCAAACAGACACACACACAGACTCACTCACACACAATATAACGCTGTAAGTCAGTGTGAGTTTCTTCTTTCTAACCTGGAGGTTTTTGTTGTTTGTTTTTTTCTCCTAAAATAATATAAACAAATTAGGGCTGTGCAACGATTAATCGCATCCATAATAAAAGTTTGTGTTTACATTATATATATGTGTGTGTGTGTACTGTGTATAATTACTTTATATATATATATATATATATAAATACACACATATGCACGTATATATTTAAGAGAAATGTGTTAATTATACACAAAATATTTATATAAACTATATATAATTATATATACAGTATATAAATGCAAATATTGCATGAGACAAAATAATTATACACAGTACACACACATTATGTGAAAACATACAACTTTAGAAACTTACAATAGATTATGATTCCTTATTTGAGGTTCATATGTTGAATATTGATTTCATGCAAATCACACATCGACTATTATATTTATAACAAGTGGATAAAATAACTTTGATTAGGGATAATTAATCTTACTAAATTATTTCACATTAAAATGCCTTTATTTTCCGCTCTGAACTTGTTAACCTTCAATGACAATTAAACTGCAAATGACTTCAAATTCAATCAGTTTGGATTTCATTTATCCATAAATTTGTCAGTAAAACGGTCATTAAAAGGGTACATAAAAATCTCACTGAGGAGGACGAATTTTCTTCATCACATAAAGATAAATAAGAAATTCCAGCTAATCTTTAATCAACGGCGACCATATTTAAAAAAAAAAAAAAAAAAAAAAAAAAATTGATTTTAAGTTATATTTTAGCTTATTCATTTATAAAATACATAAATATTGAATTTTACATACAGTGGAGAGTATTCAGTTTCCTAAATGTCAGTCACTGCAGTCTTGTTTGATGTAAAAGAACCGTTTTTTAAGCATATTTCATATTTCATAAGTTACTGTAAATACATGTAAAGCACGGTGTAAAAATGTAAATGAGACGTTTGAAAAAGAACTCGGGATTGGAGAAGACTTTCAGAAACCTCACAGTAACTGGTGTTAATCTGGTCTTCATGATCTGATAAACCCTATTTAACGTTGGGAAAACCTTCCCATGTTCCCTTCGCCTGGTCAGGATGGCGAGTCGCTCTGGAGAGACTGAAAGCCTGATGAAGGACAGAGAGATGAGCCTTTCAGCCACTGCAGGAGAAGATGGACGCTTTAAATCTGGGATTTCTGACACCAAGTCCCTCAAAAAGTCTGGTGGTCCATGATGAGTTTCATGCTAACTACCCATGCTAACGGTAACCCTAGCCTACATACAGCATGAAAGAGGGGCACATAACTATAAAAACTAAAGAAAATTTGACTTATGATTTTTTTTTTTGCAGTGGGGCGACAGAGTTTTTCTGTAAACAAACTTCACAGACAGAAACTCTAGAACTTCATACATATGAAAAAGGGATATGAGGTGTGTGTGTGTGTGTGTAGGCGGCTGGTGAAATGAGGTGTCACTGAGCACTTGCATCCCTCCATGGTGCCATGAGTTCCTTCATAGGGCACACCTGCACACACAAACACACACACACACACACGTAATAACCCGTGTATGACTCTCCTCCCAGCTGGTGCTCCCTAAATAGGCTTCTCCTACAAAACCAGTGACCCCAGCACCTCCTCCCCTCCCCTTTTGAACACAACACACACTCATGACACACTCATGACACACACACACTCATGATACACTCCCGGACACACACACGCACACACACACACACTCATACACACGCTAACTCACTTATGACACTCCCGGACACACACATACACACACACACACACACTTATGACACTCATACACACACTCACTCATGACACACTCTCAGACACGCGCACACACACACACACACACACGCACGCACGCACACTCATGACACACACCCGGACACACACACACACATTTATACACACGCTCACTCACTCATGACACACTCTCAGACACGCACACACACACACACACACACACACACACACTCATGACACACACACTCATGACACACACACACACTCATACACACGCTCACTCACTCATGACACACTCTCAGACACGCACACACACACACACACACACACACACACGATACACTCCCGGACACTCACACGCGTGCGCGCACACACACACACACACACTTATGACACTCATACACACACTCACAACACACTCTCAGACACGCGGACACACACGATACACTCCCGGACACTCGCACGTGTGCGCGCACACACACACACACTTATGACACTCATACACACACTCACGACACACTCTCAGACACGCGGACACACACGATACACTCCCGGACACACACAATTATGACACTCATACACACACTCACTCATGACACACTCTCAGAAACGCACACACACACACACACACACACAATACACTCCCGGACACACACACGCGTCCGCGCACACACACACTTATGACACTCATACACACACTCACTCATGACACACTCTCAGACACGCGCACACACACACACACACACACTCATGACACGCACAAACACACTCAGACACATACGCGTTCACACACACACACTCTCTCTCACACACACACTCTCAGACACACGCGCACACTCACAAACAATATAATGCTGTACCGATACTGTTTATTGTTAGTGCATGTTAGTTAATGCACTGACTAATATTAAGAAATGAGTTGTGTGTGTGTCTACAGGTGTTCCTTATTCAGTTCCTCGTCAGTTTGAGAAGGTCAAACCCTCCACAAGCGCACTGGACACAAGACCACTTCACTTACAACCGGAACACGTGTGCTTGCGTAACAGCGAGGAGTTTGACGCTCACACACACACACACACACACACACACACACACACACATACACACACACACACACAAAAGTGCCATTTTATTGCAATTACAGCGTCGTTTTCTATCTAACCACACTCTGGATCTCTAACCACACGCCAACAGAGACGTGGGACGGACGTGTGTGTGTGTGTGTGTGTGTGTGTGTTAATGGACTGGATGTTTCGTGACCTCGCTGCAGGTGCATGAACAGCTCTGACGCTGCTGAGGTCAGTTAACGCCTTCCACAAAAAAAACAGATAAAACAAAAATAAACTAAACAAATAAACCGAGCGATTCCGACAGCTGCCAATACATCACTTAGTGTTCAGCGCTTTGACTTTTAGGGGAACAATCCGACGCTGCCAAATGCGTAATTAGGACGTGTGCGCAGGAACGGATGGAACGGGCCGGTTAAACACACGCGGCGGGTGAAGGGTTAATTACAGCCGAAGCGCGAGACGCTTAGATGAAATCAATGTCTATTACAGCAGAGCCCGTGGATTCTGATTAACTGAGGCACGCTGAAACTGCTTTGGCTCGTCAGCACATGCTTTTACTCCAACTATGCACCAACTTTATGGCTCAAAATGTAACTTTTCTCAGTCAGTTTGTTTCAAACGCACAATTTAATTAAACTTAAACACCTGAAACTACTCATCAAACATGTTCTCGCTGTACAAATTCACAGGTAATGCGTTACATTATGGTTAAACTTCTCAACTTCACATTAGGCCCAAAAAAGCTCACCGGATTTTATTGTCCAGAGGCCACAAATATAGTGCAAAAAAAGTGTCAGACAAAATGTAAATGGATTTTTTTACATAAAATGTCCATATCCTTTGGGCATGAATGAGGAATTAACTCACAATTGTTGGTTGATTTTGATGTTTTACTATGCATTTAAATGTCTAATCATGTGACGTGTAGGTATTGTTATGATAGTTTTTTGTGATATTTAATAATGCGAATGAGAATATTTATGGTCAGATTTTTTTAATTTTCAAAGTTTTGAATAGATGATTGATGTGATATGCATGTATAATTATGTTTATGTAAATATTTTTCTATGGGATAAAGTCAGATTCCGGTATATTACATTGATTACGGTAAAAAAAAGTGTGTAAATTACCACAGGTGTGTGCTTGGTAACACGTGGCACGGATGAAGGGTTGAACACCTTGCACTTTTTTGCACTTTATTTGTGGCCTCTGGACGATAAAATCCTGTGAGCTTTTTGGATCTTTCTTCTGATTTTTAAGATATCTTCTGATATCTATGCACCGCAAAGAAGTTATCACTCCCTGTTTGGCGCTACGCCTTTCCATCCCCTTCAACTTCACATTACAGGTGAAACTCGAAAAATTAGAATATGGTGCAAAAGTTCATTTATTTCAGTAATTCAACTTAAAAGGTGAAACTAATATATTATATAGACTCATTGGGTCTTATTCATGAAACATTCGTAAATATACGATAAATATGAGAGTGATTTGCGTGTAAAGAGACCTTCCCGAAAACTCATCTCCTGATTCACAAATACTTCGTAAACGTCAGATGTGATAGTGAAATGTGTGTGTGTGTGTTAATGAATTCCAATCAGTCGTA
The DNA here is from genome assembly GCA_029959095.1 of Rhinichthys osculus. Taxonomy (NCBI): domain Eukaryota; kingdom Metazoa; phylum Chordata; class Actinopteri; order Cypriniformes; family Leuciscidae; genus Rhinichthys; species Rhinichthys osculus. The sequence goes on from JARWKJ010000014.1 coordinate 39,200,441, forward strand.
AATGGGACGCGCGTGCACGCTCATTCTCAATTACCATAAACCCCGCCCATTAAATCCGACTGACAACTATATATGGGCATCATATTAGGACACCAAACGAAGGATTTCAACATGTCTTCTCAAAAGCGAATGAAAAAGAAAAATTTCTCAGATGCAGAAATCAAAGTTTTATTATCAGAAGTTCATTCAAAACACCACATTTTATTTTCAAGCGTAGGCTATAGTGGCGTATCAGGTCCTAAAGAAAGAAGCTTGGCAGCAGATTACAGATGCAGTTACTGGAGTTTCATCTGTTAATCAAACAGTCCCAGAAGTAAAAGGAAAAACCGGATGTAATTACTATATATAATATTTTTTCTAAATGCTGTGTAAATATGTACCCGATTAAGGTGAATTAAAATGCATTAATGAGCATTAATAAACGCACTGTTTACGCGTGGCTGGGAGCAGGTGTAGATTTCTCTCGTACCAACTAACATTTGGAAAATAAGAACATTTTAATGAATCCGAAAATTTACGCCAGAACCACTTTACACACGATTCACACAAAAAATCGTTCTGCTCGTGTTTCATGAATGAGACCCATTACATGCAAAGTGAGATATTTCAAGCCTTTATTTGTTATAATTGTGATGATTATGGATTATGAAAACCTTTGCACAATATTCTAATTTTGAATTTGGGGTTTTCATAATCCATAATCATCACAATTATAACAAATAAAGGCTTGAAATATCTCACTTTGCATGTAATGAGTCTATATAATATATTAGTTTCACCTTTTAAGTTGAATTACTGAAATAAATGAACTTTTGCACCATATTCTAATTTTTCGAGTTTCGCTTGTATGCATAAGAACAAGCATGGTAAAATCACTGTAACACATGGCTTATTGCTTTAATAAACTACATCAGATTAAAATTTAGAAATGGAAGAAAACAGAACAATTTTCACATTAGATACATTTCCACACATCATGTTACAACAAGGGGAGGAATTGTAACGCAAAGAAAAATGGCTCAATCAAAGCTCACTGAATATGATCACAGTTATAGTTATTGCAACGTGCCGACATGAACAAACTTGAGAGTGTAATATTCTCTTTGATAGCAACGCACCACTATCCTCCTACAAGAGAAATCACACGGTATCCATCCAGACCTATTTAAGCGCATGATCGATGTGTCCCATCAAACGCAGCACAAACTCTCTGACCTCTACATTCATCTGAGAGTTGCACAGGATTGCAGCATGAGGACGGGACGAGTGTGTTTCTGTTAGGATCAAACCGTTTCAGTTCGCTTCACACACACACATGGATATTATATCTCACAAACTAAAGTGCATCCACACTCATAAATGCTCAGCTTTCACATTGTTAGGGACATTTTACTACACAAGAAATGACGTGTTAACTTACAACACTCTCATTAGATAATGCACTGCTTAACATGAACTAACCATGAGCAATACATTTCTACAGCATTTATTTGTAAATGTTAATCAAAATGCAATCGTTCATTGTTCAAAGTGCATTAACTAACGTTAACAGATTTTTTTTTTTTAAACGTATTGGGGAAAAGAAATTAATGCTCACTCTTTAGTTTGGGGAACAAATATTCAGTATTAATTGCCTCATTAAACTCCTAATTAGTGCTTATTAATAGTTAGTTAGGCCATTGTTCAGTTTAGGTATCATAGGATTAAGGGATAAAGGATAAAATGTACTTTATAAGTGCTAATAAACAGACAATATCCTAGTAATATACGTGATAATAAGCAAGTTAATAGTAATAATTAGTCCTCAAACTGAAGTTTTACCCACATTAACTAAGTTTTGCATTTATAAATGCTGTAGAAGTTCATTTTAATTACACTGTAAAATTGTGATTTTTAATAACAATCAACTTGGATGTTTAAGTCAGTTAAATTACATTAAACTGACTGAGTTGAATCTTGTATAACATAAAAAAGCTGAAAATTGCTTAACTTATTTTGATGAGTTAAATGTAAAAACATATGTTGTCATAACTTATTGATCATATAATTTTTTACAGTGTAATGTGGTTAACTAATATAAAAAATTAAACGTTCTACCAAAGTTAAAACCAAATCTGCTCCCTTAAAGAGACAGTTCACCCAAAAAGTGAAAAAAATCTGTCATTGCTTTTTAATTTGCCTGAATCCACATAAACTAAGTCCAATTTATTTTCTTGTGCATGAGAGATGTGTGAAATACTCAAACGGCAGTAAAAACACGACAGATGAAGCCTTACAGACAAACAACACGTCTCGGTGAGCCTTCGAACCGTTCAGACGGCATTAATACACACGATAAGCTAATAACTCAATCCTCCGAACATGTCAGACACACGCAAACCCTTTCCGGTCGTTATCGGAGAGAAGCGCACAGGGGAGTAAGAGAATTAAATAAGAGAAGTGGGGGTGATATCACACATCCAAACGTGTGTCATTGAAGCTGGTTTCCTGATAATCGCAGCGGTGCGCGTTTTGACAAGTCAAATGTGTTACATTTTACCCAGAGTGCAACGCTGCAGTCGGAGTGTGACAACTATGCAAATTACAATAGTTTGATCCAGCACACATTTCTCACTTCGACTAGACTCGCATTTAAAGCACAGGAAGAAATTTATGAATAGACCCACAGGAAAGAAAAAGCACACCTTTAGTATCTTTCTTATTATATAGATATATATATATATATATCGATGAATTAGGGAACTTCACTAGAGTTTCAGAAGTAAGTTTCTCAAACTGTGCTCACATTTCAAAGTCTGCAATCCAAAGTCAGATCTCAATATGAACTCAAAAATTATCAATTTACAGCTTTAAAGTGATTATTACTGGATGACGACTATATACGGACTCATTCAAGCCTGTTTTCTAATAAGGAATTATAGGAGAAATGTTAATACCTGTCAATTAAGTGACCTGAGCTTTAATCATCATCTCACGAACCTTCCTGTGGTCTTCATGCTGCTGTAATACATCCATATAATCATGGTTTGAAATTAACGTTTTCACTCACTGGCCAATTTTTTTTAAATAAAATGTGAATTTCATACATTAATTTCTTATTCAAACAAAAATCCTGTAATCCAGCATCTCCTCCCTTCCTCTTTCATCCTTTTCACCAAAAATGTATTTTAGGTGGACGGATCAATACAGTACAAAAAACATCTTTTAATCTACAAATGCACATGAACAAGCGCGCCGTTATTTGTTGTGTAGTGACGTGTGTGTTCAAGTAAGCCAGATATGACCAGATTCTGCGCGATAATCTGTATTTAATATATCATGATGACCCACAAGTTTAGTATTTGCACAGATTTGGTTTACACGAACTTCCCCAGCAAAGTGAGTAAACATAACAAGGAACTGGCTAGTGATTTGACAGCGTTACTATTCAGTTTTTGCAATTAGCTAAAATATTGAGTTATACCCATAGATATCCATAATAAAGGCTAGATGTATCGTCCGCACTGCTGGCCAATGGAGGTCGACGTCCGCACCTGGCGGCCATCTTGTCACAGGCAGCTCGCTCACTCGTAACATTGTGTTTTAATGGGACAAGATGGCCGCCGGTGATGACGATAGAGACTCCGCCGTAAGACATCTAGCCTTTATTATGGATATCTATGGTTATACCTATTCTAGCTAATCAATAAAACCAGGAAATCACTTGTGTTTTTAATGAACTTTGTGTAACTGAATAGACCAGTCTCAGAGGTCATCGATTGTATGTTATATTTTGGAAGCTTGATGTTTCCGACCAGGAGAAAATAAAAAAGTAATTGTGACTTCTCACAATTCTGAGTTTTTTCCTCTGAGATATACATTTTCATATCTCACAATTCTGATATAAACAGTTGTATTTTTTTATATTTTCTGTGGCAGAAACTAGGGCTGTCACTTTTGTGAAAAAATCCTGTTCGATTTTTGAGACATACAGTAAGTGTTCATTGAATCGATTGTAAAATCGATTTTTCCATGTCTAAAGTCGTTTCCATTTTCAACACCAAATATCGGCAAATCCACAGACACCTAACAGGCATTAGGACAAGCGTAAAGAGGGCTTGAGATGCACAAGTCAGCAATATTCCTGATGATTTATTGGCGTGGAGTTTCAGCACAATGACAAACAGGAGCGCAACATTCAGGGATTGAGATTAACACCCTCGACCCGCCAAACGCGGGGAAAAATGAACTTTGGCGGGAAACGCTGTCAAATCACGAGCCAATCTGGCGTCTTTCTGTGTTTACTCTTTGCTGGGGAAGTTCGTGTAAGACAAATCTGTGCGGATTTAGCGCAAATACGTAACTCGTGAGATCATGATATATTAAATACAGCATATTGCAGAATCTGCTCATTTCTGGCTTACTTGAACACACATGTCACTACACAACAAATAACGGCGCGCTTGTTCACTTGAATTGAAGTAATAGCGAATATTAAAAAGCATTTGGTGAACAGAAAAGACATTGTTATTTTCCAGCATCCGACATGTTCTGTGTGCTGTATTGATCTGTCCACCTAACACACATTTTTGGTTAAAAAAGAAAGGCTGTTAAAATCGATTCCCTATTTTCGTTTTCGAAACTTGTGTTGGTTGGTCCGATCGATTGTGCAGTCGATTTTCGAACGTAAAGTGACAGTCCTAGCAGAAACAAGCGTCCATAGCGTTCGCACCAAAGGACGATATCATTCTGCTTATTATAACCTCGCGCTGCACTTTTGTCGCCTGTCGCTTTAAATGCTCGAGCTCGTTAAAACTGATGGATTCTGATTGGCCGTCAATGTTTTTATTGTTCATCAGCTGGAAAAAATCATTCTGGAAGTGATTCCAGCGATATCGTTTTTCTTTGTCGTTATCGTTATAGTTGTGGTGTGAACTCTGGTATTCTTATAGAATTAGAACGATTAAAACAGTTATTTTTATAGTTATCGTCCTTGTGAGTCTCTTTCTTTGAGAAATGTTTTAAAATATAAATGAGTTTATACTTAAAACAAGAAATTAATAATTTTGATCAATTTCTTAGAAAGCAAGACTTCATATCGTAAGTCCTTTCACATCTCAAGTAAATGCATCTTGATTTAAAACAAGATTTAAAACAAGACTGAGTAAGAAAATCCCATTTTGCAGTGAATAGAATCAAAGCAACTCATAAATTCTTAACATTAAAAACTTGTAATTTGACATTAACTTCATCTCATAATTATTAGCTTCTAAAATATTGCAATAAAAGAGCAACATCTGAGCATTTTTCCAGTGGGATATCATGTGGTGAAACACAACAAGTGATATTCTTCCTCAGTATTTCTGTCCTTTTTTCCCAGTACAAATACCTAAACATTCATAAATCAAGATACATTTATCTGAGAAGCAAAATAACTGAAGATAAGTCTCTTTTTCTTTTCTTTTTTTTGTGGATACATTTCTCAAAATGAAGTGAGTTAATGCATAAAACAAGACATTTCTAATTCACATGGAAAAACAATGTCTTTTGATATTTTGATCAATATTCATATTTTAAGACGTATAAAAGACATGGTCTTTTGATACATTTTTCAACAAGACTGAGATTGAAAAATCACATTTTGCAATCAATATTTTATAACTTCAAAGCACCTTGTAAATTGTTAATATTAGAAACTTGTCATTTGCCTCTGAAATCTTACAATGGATAATGAAAACTTGGTAAAAATTCTCCAATTCTCACTGTTATACTAGTATATAATATGCATATTACTAGGATATTGGCTGTTTATTAATACTTATAAAGCCTTGGGGCCATATTCTACATCCCATAATCCTACAATACCTAAACGTAACTCCCTTACTAACTGTTAATAAGCACTAATTAGAGTTTATTAAGGCACATTAAGTCATAGTTAGTTAATAGTGCGAATTGACCGCAAACTGGGCGTTTTGAGTGGCTCTGTAGACTAAAAGTCATTTAGCGAGATCCCGGTGGCTTTGACCTCCCCGTGACACCATCCCGTCCTTGTTTAGATGCAGTTTTCCAGCGTTTCTGTGTTATGAATCCGCATGTAAACACACAGGTGGAGTGCTTGGGCCGCACAGGGACATCTCAAACTTATAAACACAGAAGGAAATCTCAAATATTCAGACAAGAGAGGTTGTGTTGACCCAACTCGCGAGTGCTCGTACACACACACACACACCGGAGGATTGATGAGAGCGTCTCTGCATCGCGGACACACGTTTCACGCTGTAAAGGTGAGGCTCTTCATCAAAGCGAACGTCACCCCCACCCTCCGATTTTGGAGCCCGTCCAGAAACGACAAAAACATCCGTCCGAGGAGTTTGTGGAATTACTGAATTAGCATCGCCTTCAAGTTTCTCCCCTTCCCCAAAACTCCCCCTCGCCGTCTGTCACACACACACACACGGGATTATTATTCATTAGAGCGTGGCGCACAGAAAGACTGCTGACACCCGTTCTCTACCCACACTGCACTGGGTCACTGAGTGCCGTCCCCACGGTGAGCCGGTACAGGCCATCTGTTTATCAAACGCTGACATGTCACAGAGTTAACCAAACACTACTGACAGACCAAAACCACTGGAAGGAAACGCAGGATGAGAACAAACACACACCTGAGGACGACGTTATCATCATCAATAATGAAAACTGGCTCACTAGTCTTCCTCAAGTACGAGTCTAGGCCTTGTTTACAGCTGGTAGGGTTCGGACAGATCCTGTCTTTTTCCAGCAAGTCAGGACTTTTTCAAGCACTACTTTTTTGGTTTTCAAGGACTACATTCAGAGATCTTATCAAACAATATCTATATTATCTTTCAAATTCTAAAAAAGCTAAACAGATAAACAAAAATAAACAAAATGGTACAGATAAAGTGCAGCGGATGCAATGACTGTAGGAACTTTAACCACTGAAAGGATAATATGACAAAGATATCGCTTTCCTTGTTCAAACTGATTTTTCTCCCATGAATATATGATTGACCGGAAGAATGAAAGCTGTATCATATACTTGGATATTAATGAGCAATATCACACTCATAGCCACGCAGAATGCCTCTATGTCTATATCAGACGGACTGCAGCGTTCATTTAGTGTGAAAAGATTGTTTTATCAAGAAAATTAAACACTAACTTCACATATATTAAGATTTGTTTTAGTCGATCGGATCACAACACATCCCCGTTCACACATGGTGTTTTAATCCATCTCTTCTGTCCTGATGTCTTCGAGTGAAGGGTCTATGGGCGAGTAAATGTATGTGTTTTTCAGATCTTTCAATCTAATGGAAAAAATAAGCTCACGCTATTTACATATGAACGTGACGGGAGACGACGGAAAAACACACAGAGAGCATCAGCTTTAGTTGAAACCATGATGAACGCTGTGAGTGTGTGTTAGAAATCAGGAATGGAGAGAGAACATTGTGTTTTTGGTACGTTTTTCCTCTTCAAACCAAACTTGGGTCTTCAGCCGACAAAGTTTAAATCCCGTCAGGCTAGCACGCTTCCCATAATGTTCAGTAGACGGCCTTTAGTGGCTGTTTGAACACATTCGATCACATGAGCGTTTACACTACGAAAGCAATCCGGTCGAATGTGTTTTCGACTCCCTCTGGAAGTGGTTGAAAGTGGACGAGCTTGAGACGTTTTAGACCCTGTTTATACCTGTGTTTAGCGTTGTCAACTTGTGATCTGGTCGGACAAAATGGATCTTAATACCAGGTGTAAACAGAGTTGAGAGATCAGCTCAGATCGTTTGATGAGTTCAGATTGTGGTATCTTGGCAAATCGAAGCACACTTTGTTGAGATTTACATTTAATCATTTAGCAAATGCATAAATTCAAAAAATGAGCATTAAAAAAATTTGAGGCGGATACAATTTTATACGATAAGAAAACATGCACATAAACTAAGATGGAAACACGTTTAATGAATAAATTCCTCAATGCACAACAATAAACTCAAATGTTGGTTTGGTGTTTCTGAAAGTCAAAGTGTGTGATCAGAATGATTTGGTGTAATTCCCTCCAGAAGCGTCTCACACACACGAGTGTGTTCACAAACACCAGCATCCGAACGCCAGACAACATGACAGCGTTTACTGTGTTTCGTCTGACGCTCTGAGACACTCGTTTATGATGGAGGGAAAACAGCCCGAGTGCAGAAACGCACAGTTTATTACTGATATTTTACACCAGTTTCCCAGGAAGTGACGATTTGATGGAATGAAAACAAATGTTTTATGCCATACTGTATATCAATTTCACAAAATTCACAACTTTGGATGGAAACCTAGCTATTTTTAACTCTTCTCACTTTTAAATCTAAAACAACAATGCATAAAAACTAGGGCTGTCAGTTAAACGCGTTATTAACGGCGTTAACGCAAACCCATTTTAACGGCGTCAATTTTTTTATTGCGCAATTAACGTCTTTTTGGCCTAACAAACTTTGTAGTTTTTTTCACATGCTTTTGCAACAGGATGGCATGCGCGGCGCTGCGCTGCGCTATGAAACCCATTCATTTCAATGGACGGTTTGTTGGTTTGTTGACCAAAGCGCAAGCGGATCTAGCTAGACCGGAAACAAAACAACAGGCACGCCGCACACACTCGTTTAGGCTTGCGAGCCGGCCAAATAGTAGGTTAACGTTACGTTTTGAGTGGATGACGAGCGCGAGACGCCGAAATGGATGCCAATAAGATTCTGAATGGAAAGTTTACTTTTAAAAAGTTGCCAAATGGTTCCATTGACGAGACCAAAGTGATCTGTGTGTTTTGTCGTTGTGAACTGAGCTATCATCATCGCAGCACGTCCAGTCTGAAACACCACTTGATGGCCACACACACACACACACACACACACACACAGCTGATGCGAATTCTCCGCCCCCTCGTCAATATCAGGACCTCGTCTGTATTTCTTTCACTCTTTTATTGATGGACAGTGTTACATTGAGAGATTATTTGCTCCAAGTGAGAATGTTAGTGTGAAATTGAACACAGTTTATGTGAATGTTGTTTTCAGTAAAAAAACATTTGCACAAAGCAAGCCGATCCACTTTTCCATGTTGATAAGAGCATTAAAATGAGAAAAAAATAATGGGACAAAAAGAAATCAAGAGACATTTAGAATAGATAAAAATGTGCGATTAATCGCAAGTTAACTATGACATTAATGTGATTAAATATTTTAATCGTTTGACAGCACTAATAAAAACACCCTTTCCCTCGTCAGTAATACTATGAAGGTTTAAACCTCCTGAACTGAAGTTCACACAGAACCCTCACTGAATTTCTAATTTATTTACCTGGAATCGTCAATAGCAGAAACCTTCAGCGGTGCTTGACATCTCACCATTGGACTTCATCAGGGCCAAACCTTCAGCGTTTCACGTTATTGATGCTGTTTCTGAGGTCAAAGCTCAGCAGACTCGCCGCATCATGGCATTTGTCAGTCTGTAAGTGAACAAAAGGAGCTTGTGAAGTTCCTCAATGCAAGCAAAAACAGCCACTTAAACTCTGAACTTTGAGCCAAACAAAGGTGCATGTATAGATTGGACTTGACCTTTGACCCTAAATTCAACAGTCTATGTGTGTGTAAATGTTTGAATGCGTTTCATTCAGGTCCATGATGTGTGTTAGTATTTAGCTTGTACACAGTAAGAAAAAAAAGAATGCTGCCTATTTAGTGCACTTTCCAGTTACTGCTTTCCGTAAGGTCAGTGCTATCACTCTGATCTCTCCTTCTAATTGATTGACAATTAATTGCTGCTAACACCGTCGGTAATAACGCTAATGGAGGGATCGCGCTCCGCCATGCGAGTCTCGCCGAGGAATTAGCGCGGTAATCTAATCTGGGAACGGAGCATGACAAACGTGTCATTAATGCTGTCTCTCCTGAGACGTGAGAACAGTGAGCAAATGACTGCGTTCAAGCAGCGATCACACCTGACACGCCATCGCTCACTTGCTCTCACCTGCCCGTTCACACCTGGATCCAAAGCGGCCCGGTGCTGCAAGCCAGAAGCACCTAGAGGAAGTCAATTACAATATTTATTTCAGAATAATGATCTCATACCAATGTAATTAAAAGCAAGCGCCTCGTTTTATCAAAACTGTACTTTTTACTGTAAAATACAGTAAAAATTTGAATTATTATTATCTTTTAACAGAACTATGTGAATAGTAAAGTGTAATGTATTCCTGTGATCAAAGCTGAATTTTCAGCATCACCAGTGTCACATGATCCTTCTGAAATCACTGCTCATGATTTGCTGCTCATTAACATTTATGATTATTGTCAATGTTGAAAACAGTTGTGGAAACCATACTTTTTTATGGTTCTTCAATATAAATCTTTGTAACATTATAAGTGTCTTTACAGTCACTTTTGATCAATTTAATGTGTCTTTAGCGAATTAAAGTTAATTTCTTTTGTAAAAAAAATTGCCACAAACTTTTGAATGGTAGTGTATTGCGGTTTCCACACAAATATGAAGCACCACAACTGTTTTCAACATTGATAATAATCAGAAATGTTTCTTGAGCATCAAACCCTTATATTAGAGTGATTTCTGAAGGATCATGTGACACTGAAGACTGAAGTAATGATGCTGAAAATTCATAGGAATAAATTACACTTTACTATAGTATATTCACATGGAAAACCGCTGTTTTAAATTGTAATAATATTTCACATTTTACTGTATTTTTCATCCAATAAATTTTTCATCAATTTTTTTTTTAATTATTCCAAACTTTTGTCCACTAGTGTATAAACACCGTCTCCTATCCCAGTCATCCCAGGGATCATCAGTTTGTCCAGACAATGGAAGACGAAGTGAGTGTTTGGGAAACATGTTCGGTAACATGTAATTATATTACTGTTTGATACAGTAGTTAATATTTCTCACAGCATTTTCCAGGATTTTTGGCCTTCACGAGACACAGAATACAGGTGTCAATAACCAGAAAAACCTTCTGAACAAAAACACTGAAAAAATGTTTTCATTCATACAGAGTCAGAAGTGTTTTGACAGATAAAACATACAAACCAAAAAACACAATTATGACAAGGTTTGTCTGTGCTCTTCAGGAAGTCTCAGGTGTTTTTACTTTATTAAAATAGTGTATGTGATTTTACAAAAAACAACCTGTGGGCCAGAGACATGGAGGGGGTAAAACACTCCCGGGGCCAGTGCCGCCGGGGTCAGTGTAATAATCGCTCTCTCCCTGATGGAAATACATGTTCTTTATATCTAATACTTTAATGAATTTTTAATCATGTAATTTGTAATTAAATTACCAGGGATAAGCGAGCAGCGGAGCCAGTGAGACAGAAAGAGAGAGATTACTGGACGCGAGATTATGTTGCAAGCTGTAAAATAACCCCGTTTAGGACAGAAGAGTGAGAGATTAACAATCTTCTTATTTAATGATGACATTGAAAAGGCCTGTTCCACAAACGGACAGTCAGAGACGGTATTAATGGATAATCTGCTGAAGACTGGATTAATTGGTCTAGCTAAAACTCTGTGTAATGAACTACTTTAAAAGCCAAATATTTGATATATTTTTAAGCGTGTGGGTTTACTTTGAGGCATTTAAAATTAACTAAATCTGGCAAAACCTCTGGTTGGTTGGTGTGCTGGTGAGTTGGTTGGTTGGAGGATGGGTTGGTTGGTGAGTCGGTTCGTTCGTGGGTGTGCTGAGTGTGCTTGTGGGTGTGCTGAGTGTGCTTGTGGGTGTGCTGAGTGTGCTGGTGGGTGTGCTGGTGAGTTGGTTGGACAGTGGGTTGGTTGGTGAGTGTGCTGGTGGGTGTGCTGGTTGGTTGGTTGGTTGATTGGTTGGTGGGTGTGCTGGTGAGTTGATTGGTTGGTTGGTTGGAGGGTGGGTGTGCTGGTGAGTTGGTTGGACAGTGGGTTGGTTGGTTGGTTGGTTGGTGGGTGTGCTGGTGAGTTGGTTGGTTGGTGAGTGTGCTGGTGGGTGAGTTGGTTGGTTGGTTGATTGGTTGGTGGGTGTGCTGGTTGGTTGATTGGTTGGTGGGTGTGCTGGTGAGTTGGTTGGACGGTTGGTTGGTTGGACGGTTGGATGGTTGGTTGCTGGGTGTGCTGGTGAGTTGGTTGGATGGTGGGTGTGGTGGTGAGTTGGTTGGATGGTTGGTTGGTCGTTCGGTTGGTTGGGGAGTGTGCTGGTGAGTTGGTTGGTTGGTGGGTGTGCTGGTGAGTTGGTTGGTTGGGGAGTGTGCTGGTGGGTGAGTTGGTTGGTTGGTTGATTGGTTGGTTGGTGTGCTGGTTGGTTGGTTGATTGGTTGGTGGTGTGCTGGTGAGTTGGTTGGACGGTTGGTTGGTTGGACGGTTGGTTGGTTGGTTGGTTGGTTGGTTGGTTGGTGGGTGTGCTGGTGAGTTGGTTGGATGGTGGGTGTGGTGGTGAGTTGGTTGGACGGTTGGACGGTTGGTTGGATGGTTGGTTGGTCGGTTGGGGAGTGTGCTGGTGAGTTGGTTGGTTGGGGAGTGTGCTGGTGAGTTGGTTGGTTGGTGGGTGTGCTGGTGAGTTGGGGAGTGTGCTGGTGAGTTGGGGGTGTGCTGGTGAGTTGGTTGGTTGGGGAGTGTGTTGGTGAGTTGGTTGGTGAGTTGGGGAGTGTGCTGGTGAGTTGGTTGGTTGGGGAGTGTGCTGGTGAGTTGGTTGGTGAGTTGGGGGTGTGCTGGTGAGTTGGTTGGTTGGTGGGTGTGCTGGTGAGTTGGTTGGTGAGTTGGGGAGTGTGCTGGTGAGTTGGTTGGTGAGTTGGGGAGTGTGCTGGTGAGTTGGGGTGTGCTGGTGAGTTGGTTGGTGAGTTGGGGAGTGTGCTGGTGAGTTGGTTGGTGAGTTGGGGAGTGTGCTGGTGAGTTGGGGGTGTGCTGGTGAGTTGGTTGGTTGGGGAGTGTGCTGGTGAGTTGGTTGGTGAGTTGGGGAGTGTGCTGGTGAGTGTGCTGGTGAGTTGGGGGTGTGCTGGTGAGTGTGCTGGTGAGTTGGGGGGTGTGCTGGTGATTTGGTTGGTTGGGGAGTGTGCTGGTGAGTTGGTTGGGGAGTTGGGGAGTGTGCTGGTGAGTTGGGGGTGTGCTGGTGGGTTGGTTTGTTGGGGAGTGTGCTGGTGAGTTGGTTGGTGAGTTGGGGAGTGTGCTGGTGAGTTGGTTGGTGAGTTGGGGAGTGTGCTGGGTGTGCTGGTGAGTTGGTTGGTTGGTTGGTGGGTGTGCTGGTGAGTTGGTTGGTTGGTGGGTGTGCTGGTGAGTTGGTTGGTGAGTTGGGGAGTGTGCTGGTGAGTTGGTGGGTGTGCTGGTGAGTTGGTTGGTTGGTGGGTGTGCTGGTGAGTTGGTTGGTTGGTGGGTGTGCTGGTGAGTTGGTTGGTGAGTTGGGGAGTGTGCTGGTGAGTTGGTTGGTGAGTTGGGGAGTGTGCTGGTGAGTTGGTTGGTGAGTTGGGGAGTGTGCTGGTGAGTTGGGGTGTGCTGGTGAGTTGGTTGGTGAGTTCGGGAGTGTGCTGGTGAGTTGGTTGGTGGGTGTGCTGGTGAGTTGGTTGGTGAGTTGGGGGTGTGCTGGTGAGTTGGGGGTGTGCTGGTGAGTTGGTTGGTGAGTTGGGGGGGTGCTGGTGAGTTGGGGGTGTGCTGGTGAGTTGGTTGGTTGGGGAGTGTGCTGGTGAGTTGGGGGTGTGCTGGTGAGTTGGTTGGTTGGGGAGTGTGCTGGTGAGTTGGGGGTGTGCTGGTGAGTTGGTTGGTTGGAGGATGGGTTTTGTGTGTTGGTTGGTGGGTGTGCTTATTCAAGGACACATTTAATTGATCAAAAGGGACAGTAAATACATTTATAATGTTACAAAAGATTCTATTTCGAAAAAACGCTGTTCTTTTGAACTTTATATTCATCAAAGAATCCTGAATAAAATCTATCACGTTATAAATATTTTAATAAATGTATCAAATCTAATCGTCCTCATACTTTTGAATGGTAGTGTCTGAATGTCTGAATTTGATTTACTGATGGTGTCATGAATTGTATTTTGATAGTATTTAATGTGTGACCCCATAGATCTGTGACAGAACAGGATTACTGTGACCATGATGAAGCCCAATCCCCTGCCTGACCTCTGACCTTTCCAGATTGGGTTGGGTCATTTCCAAAATCCCAAACTCTCTGGGGAAAAACATATAACCTCTATTTTACACTCAATATTCAGAACCAAGAATCAAAATTTCTTATTCATTCAAAAAGAAAGATTGAAAAAAGCATAAAGGTTTATGTTCAGTGTGTGTGTGTGTGTGTGTGTGTGTGTGTGTGTGTGGATTTTCCGCATGTTCCCAGAAAGTTTGAGGGTATATGTGCATGCTGATCCGAGAGGCCTCATTAATGTGCTGCTGTCCGCTCGAGTCTCTGCCAGATGAAATTAAGGTCCAATTATTGATAAATGAAGAGTACTTTTCGCGGAAGCCGTGCCTGAAGATACACGCTGCATCTGTCACATGGCAACACACACACACACACACACACACACACAAACACACACACACTGCTCACTCAAGTGTGACATCGCATCCTGTGCATTCATCATGCATCTGTAGGAGATCAGTGTGTGTGTGGTGAGTTATTCTAGTCTGATGCAAGTGTGTGTGCAATATCTGATCAGAAATATCCACATCTGTCTGTCTGCTCAGTGAAAACTGATGATTGGCAGGTGAAAACGGTGCTTCATGTGGTCACTTATAAAGTAAGTAGGTTTATTAAAAGTCAGCACATTACTTAAAGGAACGGATCACCCATAAATGAAAATCCTGTCATTATCTACTCACCCTCACGTTGTTCCAAACCCGTTTGACTTGAGTTCTTCTGTGAAACACAAAAATAGAGATTTTCACACTGCTCTATTATATTAAACAAATGCAGATGGTGAAAAAGAACAACAACAAAAAACAACAAAAACTAAATATTATTAAAAAAAGGTCTCATAATGCTTTATGTGAGGAACAGACTCCTATTTAAAGTAGGAATGAAACATAATTAGCAACTTACTTTTTTGTATTTATTAGTTTAATAGTTTATTGAGCAAGAAAAAAGTAAAAATTAATTTAAAGGAATTACAATTTAATTGTTTAAAGATAAAAAAAAATCAATAAATGCATGCACAAATGAGTTATGTTGTTTCAAAAATAAAAAATAAAATAAAATAATGCATTGCATGCACATACATTTTTGTTGTTTAAAAAAAAAAAGCACAATGCACAAATTATCTTTTTAAATGGATGAAGACTACTAAAATGCATTAAGAAAATAAATGAATTTAAATGAAAATGAAAATAAATTGATTCCGTGCTAGTCAGCTCCTCCGCCATAACTTTAAATCTTTGAAGAAGCCTTTATGCTTTTGTATATTTACAGAAACAGCTGCACAGATCCGCTCTGAGTGACACAGACACATCCAAAAATATCTCCCATAAGAACTACTGTACCCACAATGCCTTGCAAAGCCCTAACACCTAACCTGCCCTTTAATCCAGAACGCTGAGAGCGGAACACCTGTCAGCGGCCGGGGTGATGTGCACTCACACCCTGATCATCGTGTTAATTGAATGCCAGAGGAAGGTGATGTCAGGGCAGAAGGGCTCTGGGGCTACACCAAACAAAGCTCAACTAAAGAAAATTACGATTTTACAAGCGTTGGCAACAGTAAAAGCTAATGACAGCAGTATTGCTCTTTTACCTATATAATAATTGAAAAACAGCAGCATTTAATGCAATATTTTGCTATTGCCATTGATCGATCAATTCAGTGTTGGGGGGGGTCCATGTTATTTTTGAATTGCTTGATTCATATGAATGGCCTGAATGAACTAAAACAATGATTGCTTGCATATTCACTTGGCTGTGATGCTAGAAAGTATTAATATGCAAACATGATTGCTTGGAAAATGCATGCATTGCATTGTGAATTCCTGTCTGATACATTTCAGAACATGACAGCAATGCACAAAAGTGAGATAAAATTGTTTGCATTAATGTACTTGCATGATTTTTGTTTTAAGCTGCATGTGCAATACAACTTAAAAATGGCGATTTTGTATTTTGTTCATGCAAAAAAAAAAAAAAAAAAAGTAAGTTTGTACTGTAAAAGCTTGTAGATGATCTATTGAAAAAAATAGTTAAGTTAGTAGTGTGGCTAGATTTAGTCATTTAATTCAGTGATATGCAAAACATAGTAACACACACATGCTTTCCACCCTCATGTTCCTAATGAAACACTATCCTGAGCCAGTTTTTATCAGTTCATAAATGACAGGTGGTATTTTAACTGAGGATATCACATCATGGGAGAACTAGAACGAACTCTGTCGGACTCAAATTGTAATTTGTGTGCCCTGGATGAGCCGTTATCAGAGGTGGGAAAGTGATATGGATACGCTGTCAGACACCAGAGCGTGTTCAACGATAAAAGCTTCAAACTGTCTCTGTAATCCAGCTAGTTCTGCAACTCAGCAGAAAGACACTGAATGTGTTAACAATGCCAGCTAGAGGACAATTATTCTGTCTTTCGGTGTCTGTTCACTTCATGGGCCATCCTTGTTTTGAAGTTAAATTTAAGACATGTTCATGTTTCTTCAGTGTGTGTAATGTTGCAGTTCTCCTGTATATCAGTGTCAGTGTTTCTGAACTCCTGAAACGCCTCCATTGTAGTCTTGAGTTTCTTCCGGGAACACGTCACAATATTCCTCATTATAATAATTCATACACAGAATAAAGGGGCGGGGCCTGGTTGAGTTAGTTAGTAGTGTGTTAAACTGGTGGTTATGGTAAGGGACGGGACATTTCCCAAACACACTCGAAGCACTCGACCAATCACAGCACACTGATCCAGCCGACCAATCAGAGCAGAGTGTGCTTTTCAGAAGGCGGGGCTTCATAGAGACAGGAAGTAAACAGAGCGTTACTGACAGACTGGGAAGAGAGGAGCCGCAACAATGGAGAATATGAGGAAAATAATCAACATTCAAGCGGGAAAAGCATGATTTTGCTTTCTAATAAAAAAATAAAAAAAAGGAAAAACAATAAAAAATGTCAACCAACTAAACTGAAAACTTGAATACTGAGCTAAATAAAAATAGTGCCAAAGTTACAACCTGCAGTGAAGTTCATTGTTTGAATTGCTGAAAGAAAATCTCATAGCATATTGACAGAAATTATAAGTTCAACTTATTAAAATAAAGAAAACAATGCAAAATAATCAAGCTAAACTGAAAATGCTTTGTGTAATTTAGATACTCAGCGTATGAAGGTGGAAAAGGTCTCGCCAGGTTTCTAATAATAACCACACAGCGATACAAATCTTAAGATAAATTAATAGACTATAATATTATAGCTCGCATTAATAATCATTTGGATGGTGTGGATGGGCACACCGAGGCTGTTTCCTGTAAATCGCTGGGTAATTATGTCTGCGAGGGAAAAGCTTGTTATCTACCCTCAGAGCCGGTGGCTAGTGCTTTGAAATATAGGCCTGCCATAAGCAAGCGTCACCAAAGCGCTACTATTAGACCTGATAAAAGAGCCAATGCAATCTCTTCTGTTTACAGTCGTGCATCTGACTCACGCCTGCTGATCTAGGTTCAGTTTAATTAGACCAAACGAGTTCTGAGGAATTTGAGAAATAAAAGTTTTTATGCTGGAATCAATCAATAATGCAATGATCCAGGCTATGCTTTTATCCGCCTATTTTTATGTGCATTTTGGGATATCACATAAAAACAATGCTGGATGCGCATAAATTAAAAAAACGCACATATTAAAAAAATAACAATAATAAAACATGCACATAAACTATGATGGAAACATGTTTAATAAATAAATCCCTCAATATGCAACAAGAAACTCAGCAGAGGCTGTGATTGGATAACTGGAGTAACCAGCGGACCAATCACATCGCAGCATCTCAAATGTTAGTTTGGTGTTTCTGAAAGTCAAAGTGTGTGATCAGAATGATTTGGTGTAATTCCCTCCAGAAGCGTCTCACACACACGAGTGTGTTCACGAACACCAGCATCCGAACGCCAGAGAACATGACAGCGTTTACTGTGTTTCGTCTGACGCTCTGAGACACTCGTTTATGATGGAGGGAAAACAGCCCGAGTGCAGAAACGCACAGTTTATTACTGATATTTTGCACCAATTTCTCTTGAGCACATGGGATGGAAACAATACTTTATTCGCAAATGTTTTACGCCATATTTCAATTTTGCGCACAAGTTAAATTCACAACTTTGCTCATTCCATCCTTCCATCTTCCATCCAATGATGATCAAAACAAACAAATCTTCCACTAATTAAAACAGTTCTTTAGCCAAACCGTCGGTGGTTTACAATTGCCACATTAAAGTCATGATAAAACGGGTTTATGCTCATTTTCAGTTTCACTTTGGCGGTCTAAAGTAATATATTCCTCTCTCCATAAGTCTTTTAAAAGTCACACAGTTTATTGCAATGACTTAACAATAAAATCAGATTTGAGTGTAAGCTCTTAATTTTCCAGGACAAGTGAGAATCTTTCGAGTTTTAATGGATAAAAGAATAAATGTAGGGCGGGGCTTGGTTCTGCATATCAGCTGCTGATTGGACGTTGAGATGTGGGCGTGGCTCTCAAAAGTGTATGCAGATAAAGGGGCGGAGTTTAAACACATTCATGTTTGGAGAAGTCAGATCCAGTAATTGACTAAATATTATGAGGTAAAAAAAAAAAAAATCCACTGATTATTTACAATAAGATTTATAATATGCATTAAATTTAGCCGATGGTTATATCACACAGATGTGAGTATTTCAGATTTTCAGTATTTCAGAAAGATCAGATTTTATTCGGTTCTGCATTTGCATTCTTGCACATGTAAATCCATTTTATGTGTCTCTGTGAATATTGGGTTAGAGAGAGTTTAGAGTCCCATGGAGGTTAAATGTGAGGTGGGAATAATTCACACACAGGGATCAGGAATGCTGGGATAGATCCTGTATGTTAGTGTGACATTGGCCCTGAAAATCCCTCAGCGTTCTGACGATCAGAAAACAACGAACCAAGTGTTAATTAATCTCTGGATTATTCTGAAGCTGCACAGCAACAACTCTCATAAATCAGGAATTATTTTGCTGTCGCATGGAGCTGCGGAGAGAGAGCCGTGCAGGTGTGTGTGTGTGTGTGTGTGTGTGTGTGTGTGTGTGTGTGTGTGTGTGCGAAAATGATGTATCGTGAAACACGCTCAACTGTGATCCGACCATGTAACAAACATCAATCAAACTACATGTTCATTTCCACCTTCTTTATCAAAAACAAAGATGACTTACTGCGTTCAGAGGAAAGGGAACAGAAATCTCTGTGCACAGGGAAAAAGTTTGCTGCCATTCTTCAAATAAAACTTTTAAGGTACAGAAATTTTAAGGTCAACACAAACGCAAGCTCTCTCTCTCGTGAAACTGTAGACACAAGAAAAACTATAAAATAACAATTAAATACCACTCCATATTTAGTTTCTGAATAAATTGCCAGTTTTTCATGTTAGACGTCACGACAAATGAGGCAAAATCCACCTCATGTTCTTGTAACTGAGATAAAAGAAACCTAATTAATATGACTAATATCTTAAATTTGTAAAAAAAAAAAAATTAGCGGTATATTAAGAACAGAAAAATGAGCTTCATAACAGGATTTACCCATATATTTTGTCAATATATATATATTAAAAGTATTATTTTACCAGTATATTAAGACAAGAAAATGTACTTCATAACAGAATTGATCCAAATATTTTGTAATATATATATATATATACACTGTGTGTATATATATATATATATATATATATATATATATATATATATAACCAGTATATTAAGACAATAAAATGTTTTTAATATTTTACCAGTAGCCTATATTAAGAAAATGTAATTCATAACTGAACTGATCCATAAATATTGTGAAAAATTATAAATTATATATTATATATTAAATATAAGAAAAGAAAATGTACTTCATAACAGGATTGACCCATATGTTTTTAATATTTTGCCATTGTATAAAGAAACAAAATGTACGTCATAACAGGACTGATCAATATTTTTTGTAAAAAAATAAAAAAATAAATATTTTGCCAGTATGTTAACACAAGGAAATGTTCTTCATAACAGGACTGGACTGTGTATTGTTTTACTTCGAGTATAGTTGCTTGCTTAGATATATGCTAATGATATATGCTAGATATATGCTAATGAAACCAACTCTTGAATGGATTTATTTGTGCATTTAAGATCATTTCGGGTGTCAGTTTGGATGCAGCAGCTTAGGATCATAAACAGACCTCATGAAATGCACTTCATGCACACAGAAGTAACTCCCCGGTCATCTAGAGCGAGAGAGCCGTCACGTGTCTGATTAATATTCAGTCAGGGCAGGAGTGTGTGGAGAGGCACTTGTGGCGTGTTGTGTGGCACGCGTGCATCTGCACACGGTCAAGAGCTCTCCTCAACTTCCCTTATTAGTGCGCTGCTTTGTAGTGCGCACTGCTTCACACACACGCCATTATGAGCAGACTTTGATCCCGGCCTGCTTTCATCATTAAGGGTGTCCACATAAGAGTCGTTACAAGATGTGCTGAATTTACATCTATTAAGCAAATCGACGCCGATGGATCTGAAACTTTTACACGGGTTCTCTAAAGCTGGGAAACACATGAGCGAGGAGATCGGGGCTAGTTGCCACACACTTTACTATGAATATTTCTCAGTTTTTTCCCCCCAAACAACTATTTCTATAGTGAATATTTTTTAGCATTACCATTTCCCAACCAGGATTAAAAAAAAAAAAAACACGGATGCACTGTATGGGGTAAGTTGTCACAATAAAACTTCTTCCTCTGTATTTTTGTCTTGTTTTCCAGCACAAATATTTTAATATTATTAAATCAAGATATATTTACTGGAGAAGCAAAATGATTGAAGATATCAAGAAAAAAATCCTAAATGAAGTGTTTTTGCTTAAAACAAGAAAAAAAATCTGCCAGTTGGGTCAATTTTTTTTAACTTATTTTCACTTTTAATTAAGTATTTTTTTCTGATCCCACTGGCATACTTCTTGTTTGAAGCTTAAATTAACATTATTTGGATACATTTTTCCTTCTTTACAAGTATTTTAAGACAAATATATTTCATAACAGGACTGACCCATATATTTTGTAAAAAAAAAAAATGTAATAATAGTAATATTTTACCAGTATATTACGACAAGAAAATGTACCTAATAACAGGACTGATCCACATATTCTTAAAAAAATAAAATATTAACATGTATATTAAGCCAAGAAAATGTACTTTATAGCAGGAATGCTCCATTTATTTTGTAATTGTTTTTTAATATATTTTACTAGTATATTAAGAAAAGAAAATCTGGGATTGGTCCATATACTGTATATTGTAAAAAAAAAGTGTAATGAAATATTAGAAAAAACTAAGTTTATTTTACCACTTTTACTAACCACATTGGCTGATATGTTTTAATACAATACATCATATAATGTATTATAAGGATTACAACTTTTAAAATGCATTATATATTAAGTTTAGCCAATTAAAAATAAATTAATAAGAAATCAAATAAGAAATATTTTATTTGTTAACCTGCATGTCATGTGACCATTAATCGATACTAGAGAACAACGAACGGTGTTGTTAAATTATTGAAATATAAACTTAAAATCTCAGTAGAGTAAATAGTTTAGATCAAAGGAGAAAGAGAGTTTTTCTGCACAGAACATGTGTTTTTTAAATGAGTGGCAGAACACGCACCTGCAGGTCAAAGGTCACGCTCCACCTGACCCTGAAGCACTCAGCCTGTATTTATAGCTGTAGCCAGACTTCTGACAAGAGATCGTCTCCAATACACACCAGCTTCTGCGTCCCGCTGTAAGATGTGACACATCTGAATTAAAGGAGCACACAGGCATTTTAATTGACTTACTTTTATAGCATAATAAATTACATGTAGTAAATTACATGTAGTAATACAACTCAGTTAATCCTGCATTACTGGATTATAATTTAAATGGTTGCATTTGTTATGGAACATGCCAACCAATGGCAATGTCAAGTTTTTGCGGCAAATGCAAACGAATACCATTCTAAAGTTACGCTAGTTTAAAAGCTTCTAGTTTAGTTCTGGAGTCTCTACAACAGGTTTACATCCGTCAAAGATCAAAACACACTTTAATTTCCTCATAATATCCACTGCTCTTTTCTCACAGCGTCTGAAACGCTTCGTTTGAAGATTCAGTCTCTCTAAACCCCGCCTCTCTGAGAGCCGCTCTGCTCTGATTGGTCAGACGGCCCAGTGTGCTGTGATTGGTCAGAAACTAAACGCTCATTATCATATCTGACTCTCAGCTCTTGATCACAGTGATACGAACAGTAACGATGGCGTGGGGTTTACCGTATCAATCTCATCAAAGTGGATTTGCTTTGTCAGCAGAAAACAGCGTCTTCTCGACACGAACAACACGAACCAAACTCTCCCAGTCTCAGATACACTAGTGTTTGAGGGCGGAGCTAAGAGACGCTGTTCAGCCAATGAAAACCATAGGCTGGCATTATGCAAATTAGTAACATTGTTACGTAGGTTTGTAACAAAGTAAGACCGGAATTACTGAAGACTCATTTTAGCAGTTCAAAAAACTCAATTTATCTGCAATTTGAGACTTGATTAAACAAACAGCTTTATTACACACTACGTGAAAGGTCACATTCGAAAAAGCATTAAGGTATTTGACCACTCTGTAGAGGACAGAATTGTTTTAGTGTAATCAGATTATGGGTTAAACATGCATTTAGGTCAGAAAATGACCTTAATTCTTAAGAGGATTAATATTTTTGTCAGCATTAATTAAGCATCATTACTAACATATGAGCAGCTCAATCTTCTCTCTCTTTCTCTGTCTCTGTCTCTCTTGCGTTTCTTGGATTCTTATCGGTCATGAATAAAACATCACTTTGGGAAAAAAAGTCGAGATTGTTGCTGTCTGAGAAGACTAACGGCCCCTGACAGGCGTAAAACACACATGCGGTGGTAAACGCGGGTTCAGGATCTGTGCTCTCGCCACTGGGCCGCAGGGAGGGGAAATCACAACCTATCAAATCTATCAGCTTTAAAGATGCAACATGTCTGAGCGTCACACCGCAGGTCGATGCATTCGAGATCACCCGGAAAAAAATGTAAGCAAACAAGTGACAGTGATAAATATCACCGGCCACTTTATTAGGTACACCTGTTCAACTGCTCAACGCAAATATCCAATCAGCCAATCACATGGCATGATCAAGATGATCTGCTGAAGTTCAAACTGAGCATCAGAATGGAGAAGAAAGATGATTTAAGTGACAGGAGGAGGCTGTTTGACTGTCATGTAAAGTGACCAATCAGATTTTGTTTTATGTGCCATTTAGGGGTGGGTCTATCTTTAAATTGACATATTTGGCAAATAGTTTCATCTAAAGTGGGAAAGTGGGTGTAATGTTTTTTAATGACCTTGGTGATGCTTTACCATTCTGTGTAAAAAAAAAAGTATATAATTGAAAAGAAATTATAGCATGATGAATTGATTCAAATAATGCAGCAGTTAACAGTGGCATATATAAACTAAACCAAAACCAAACACAAAACAATCAAAACACAAAAACAACGACAAAAACAAAAACAGAAAAACCCACCAAAATAACAAAATTAAAACCAAAACAAAACAAAACCAAACAAAACCCGAACCAAAACAAACCCACACCAAACCAAACCAAACCAAACCAAACCAAACCAAAACAAAACAAAACAAAACAAAACAAAACAAAACAAAACAAAACAAAACAAAACCACACCAAACCAACCCAAACCAAAACAAAACCACACCACACCAAACCAAACAAAACCAAACAAAACCAAACCAAACCAAACCAAAACAAAACAAAACAAAACAAAACAAAACCCAAACCCAAACCCAAACAAAACCAAAAACAAAACCAAAACCAAAACAAAACAAAACAAAACAAAACAAAACAAAACCACACCAAACAAAACCAAAACAAAACAAAACCCAAACCCAAACCCAAACAAAACAAAACCACACCAAACCAAAAAAAAAAACACACACAAAAAAAATTAAAACAAACAAAACAAAACCAAACAAAAAAAAAGAAACAAAACCCAGACAAAAAAAAGACAAAAAAATCTAAACACAAACCAAAAGATCAAAACAAACCAATTAAAAAACAAAAACCTATTTCCCCAGTTCTAGAGTAAAGCCTGGGATGCTGCACAGCTGAAGCCCGGACGCATGTTTCTCAGCGGACGTTGATTTGGCGGCACACGTAAACTCACACATCACACAGCGCCACATCGCCGCTACAATTTAGCACTAAGATCTGCTAGCGCTGCCAAAACTGCTCGGCTGCCATCTTCACTTCCACATCTCTCTCTCTCTGTGTGTGTTTCGCTGGAGGTAAAAACAGACGCTCTTAGCACCCTGTCAGATTCAGGCTAAACGCTACGCTAAAGAACTCACACACACACTCATTCGCAGGTGTTTGAAAGTGAGAGGAGATCATATGATCTGTCACAGTGTGTTTCTCGCTCCTTTTACCCACAAAAAATAATAATAATTCTCCATCAGAGAGATACTATAGTGAATACGATCTGCTTCTTATTACACTTCTTAGTGAAAACACATTTAGAAACCAGTGGCACTACTTTATTTAGATTACTAAATGAAAATGTTCATTAGTTTCCCTCATGTCGCTCGAAACCTGTATGTGTATGTGGTTAATTTATTTGTAGAAAACAAAGACAGACCGGGAAAACTTTCCAATAATGTTACAATTGTTAAAATTGGTTAGTCAATACTTCTGCAGCATTGATTAATCTTAGTTCATATTAATTAGACATTTACTAATATATTAGGCCTATTAAATGGGTCATATTACGCCTTTTTCACATGTTCATGTTTCTTCAGTGTGTGTAATGTTGTTTTCAGATTATAACATGATATTAGTGTGATACTATTACTGTGCTTGTAGAAGTTATATCCAAGTGCTTTGACACAAGTACAAGCTGCATGTTTCTTGATCCATTGACTTCCATTGTATGTGTTTTAGTGGACGCACGATTTGTTTGTTTTTACAAACTGATTTCATTATTTTCATTATTTTTACTGCAGTTTGACTTTTCTGATGTTCAGAGCTGGTGTGTGTGTGTATGCGTGTGTGTGTGTGTCTGTGTGTGTGTGTGTCTGTGTGTGTGTGTGGAGAGAGTGTGTGTGTGGAGAGAGTGAGTGTGTGGAGAGAGTGAGTGTGTGGAGAGAGTGAGTGTGTGTGGAGTGAGAGTGTGGAGTGAGTGAGTGAGTGAGTGAGTGAGTGAGTGAGGAGTGAGGAGTGTGTGTGTGGAGTGAGCTAGTGTGTGTGTGTGTGTGTGTGTGTGTGTGTGTTTGAGCGAGTGTGTGTGTGTGTGGAGAGAGTGAGTGTGTGTGGAGTGAGAGAGTGTGGAGTGAGTGAGTGAGTGAGTGAGTGAGTGAGTGAGTGAGTGAGTGAGTGAGTGAGTGAGGAGTGTGTGTGTGGAGTGAGCTAGTGTGTGTGTGTGTGTGTGTGTGTGTGTTTGAGCGAGTGTTTGAGCGAGTGTGTGTGTGTGTTTGAGCGAGTGTGTGTGTGTGTGTGGAGAGAGTGAGTGTGTGTGGAGAGAGAGAGTGTGTGTGTGTGTGTGTGTGTGAGCGAGTGTGTGAGTGAGCGATTGTGTGTGTGTGTGTGTGTGTGTGTGTGTGTGGAGTGAGTGTGTGTGGAGAGAGTGTGTGTGTCTGTGGAGAGAGTGTGTGTGGAGTGAGTGTGTGTGGAGTGAGTGTGTGTGGAGTGAGTGTGTGTGGAGTGTGTGTGTCTGTGGACTGAGTGAGTGAGGAGTGTGTGTGTGTGTGTGTGTGGGGAGAGAGTGAGTGTGTGTGGAGAGAGAGAGAGAGAGAGAGAGAGAGAGAGAGAGAGAGAGAGAGAGAGTGTGTGTGTGTGTGTGTGTGTGTGTGTGAGCGGGTGTGTGAGTGAGTGAGTGATTGTGTGTGTGAGCGTGTGTGTGGGCGTGTGTGTGGGGTGAGCTAGTGTGTGTGTGAGCGAGTGTGTGTGTGTGTAGTGTCTCTTTGAAGTGTATTTGCGGTCTGATAATTAGGACTCATCTGATAAAGCGCTCGATCGCCTCTTAACGGCGTCTGCATCTGAGCAGAAAGGAACAGCTCAATTGGTTTCAATAGAAGACACACAATACACTAATAACAGTTACAAGATACCAAATCCATCCGCTAATTAGAGCGAGATGATTGATATATCAGGACAAGGTTGTTTTTGATCCTCTGACTAACGCGAGTCTGTGTGAAGCATCTCTGTAAGTGGCAGCGATGACGTCACGTCTAATTACTCACGAATTATTCACGCAATCAGACGAACGCAGGAAATGAAGTTTGGACCGA
Organism: Rhinichthys osculus; assembly: GCA_029959095.1. Classification (NCBI taxonomy): domain Eukaryota; kingdom Metazoa; phylum Chordata; class Actinopteri; order Cypriniformes; family Leuciscidae; genus Rhinichthys; species Rhinichthys osculus. The sequence goes on from JARWKJ010000014.1 coordinate 39,227,002, forward strand.
AGTGGCCACACACTTATTAATAAAGAGCAGAGCGAACGAGAAACACACAGATGGAAGGATGATGGCGGTAAACAAGGCTTCAAGCTGGATGTTTACCAAAAAAATGACGAATCATGATCCTGATTTCACATTTGTGGAAAGGAGAGAAGAGAAAGATTTGGTTATATATGAACACACTATAAGAGAATAATCAAAATAACATGGTGGATTGTTGAAATGAGAAAGTCCTTGTCAGAGTTTGAGCTTTTAGTGTATATACAGCATTTCCTTATGGAGATTTGGCAAATTAAACATGGAATTTGATGTAATTTGATGTGATTTCAGGGCAAAAGCATCAATACATCAATACACAACCAATACTATGATATTTTTAAATGTTTATAATTATATACAGAATACTAGTGTTCCCATGATGACAGAAAACCAGGGAATTATCAGGAAACTTGACAATACTAGGGATTTCCAGAAGAGAAAAACTATTGCAGTGATTTGATAAATGCAAAAACAAAACAACAGTACAATAATTAGTAACTGCCGTATTATTTGTCACTACTAACTGTTTGGCTGTTTTCACTAATAGACACCTTCTGTTCGGATCATTCATTACTCACAGATTTACAGCCATTTTAAAGTGTAAATTGCAGGTTAACCACCACAACCAATTGATGTGTAAATTAAAGTGCTCAATGTGTATATATGTAAAAATTTCTGTCTTAAAATGCGTTAAAATAACATTTATTGGGGTTTCTTCAAAGGTAGCATGTTTTTTACCGTAACTGGGTGATGACGTCATAAGAGGGAGCGCGGGCGGTAATGCACTCACTCTGTGTGTGCCGGTTCAGGGAGAATAAAACGATTCGCGGGACTCCCGCAAACTAGAAATATCTATGAATAAAACAAAAAACGAATACATTTTTATTCATCTGTTGCAGAAAAGCAATAAGAACAACTAAAACAAAATAGAAACGGTTTATAGGCAGAGTTTCTATTTCTAACATGTCTGCAGCGTTGAGCGATGTAGCCAATCACAGACATATGTGTTGATTTCCCCTCAACGCTCAAAACCGACTTTTTGTTCAGTGCTGAATTCTGTATGCTGGCAAATCCTCTAATTATAACCAACATAGTGTATATATTATGAAAGATTCATTGATAATAACAGAGATGTGTGAGATCGCGATGAACTGATGTCAGCTTTTTAGGAATTATTATGGGAGCGCACTTTGCACGCAGTCATGCCAGACTATGCACTAGTAGCCCGCTTGCTTTTATGTTATAACAGTGATCAGGAGCATGTATGCTGATGTGTATGGTGGCGACACGTAGGCTAACTTGAAAGTATTTGGAGGTACAGAAAGAAAGTCTTTTTGCGGGCGGGAGCGGGACAAAACATAAATGTTGCGGGCGGGAGAACGTAATATAGAAAGTAGTTGGGAACGTCAGTTTTATAGCCTGGGAAAACCCAGACAACTTCCGGCAAATTTAGATTTGCTCTGAAAGTTAGTCTGGCAAAGAGCTCATTCAAGCCCATTTCCAATCCGTCGAAATCACGGCACCAATCAGAAGCGTTGGGGCGGCTTTACACGATGACGACAGCGCTGGGATTTTGAAGCAGATTTTGTAGCCTACATTACAAAGATGGATGCCGCCGTCGAACATCACTCGTTCCAATCAGCTATCGCGTCTGTTTTAAGCCATTTGAACGTTTCCTTTTTGTTAAAAACCGAGCAAAGAACAACACTCGGAGATGTTTCTCCGCCGCTCTGCATACGTCATCTCCTTCATCGCTCTGATTGGGTTTAGGTCTATCCGCGACGTCCGTTGGTGACGCCCCTCTGGAAATGATTTGTCTATGACGCTTTGCCAGACCATAACTCAGTTACAACTGAGAATGGTCTGGTTTTAACCAGGCTATCAGTTTTAACGACCCACGTATTAAAAAATAGTCGGGTTTAAACCGGGCTCGGGCTCATAATTACAG
>JARWKJ010000014.1:39231482-39288982 GCA_029959095.1 Rhinichthys osculus
AAACACTCACTCACACTCACTCACTCACACAAACACTCACTCACTCACACAAACACTCACTCACTCACACAAACACTCACTCACTCACACAAACACTCACACAAACACCCAAACACTCACTCACACAAACACTCACGCACACAAACACTCACGCACACACTCTCACGCACACACTCACTCACTCTCTCTCTCTCTCTCTCTCACACACACACACACACAAACTCAATCACTCTCACACACACACTCACTCACTTTCAAGCACACTCACTCTCTCTCACACACACACACTCGCTCTCTCACACACACACATTCGCTCTCTCTCTCTCTCTCTCTCTCTCACACACCATTAATGAACACTACAGGTGCTCGTCTGTACCTGAACTCCCGTTTGGTGCGCACCTGAGAAAGAGAGAGCGATGCATGTGTGCGAGTGTGTGTTTTAATTGTCTCTGAGTGAAGCCGTGGCCTCACATTACTTGATTATGCTTTAATTACACATACTATTGTTCTGTAATTGCTTTCAAAGAAACAATAGGAATCAAAAAGGCACGGAAACGAGCAGGTAACGAAGCTCAGGTCAGTAAATATGAAAATTAATGACCTGTTCAGGAGTAACACACACCTGCTGGATCCTCAGCATTATAGCGAACAGGTGCAGACAGTCTGAAAAGCATCACACACACGCATTACACCAGTGTGTGAGTGTGTGTCTGTGATGAATGACATGCATTCAAGATGATCTATTAGTATAGATACAGGAAAGAGTAAAACGCAACCAGTAAATTCTATCTGAGAAAGAGAATATTTTTACCTGGATGGAATTAAAACAAATGTTGTCTGCAGTCTTTTGGCTTCCTGGATTCAGCTACAATACCTGGATCATTTAAACAAAACACAAATATGTGATATGTTTACCAAAAAAATTTGCAAAAAAATACAGTAGAAATTGTGAAATATTATTACGATTAAAAAGAATTATTTTCAATGTGAATATATAGTAAAATGTCATTTCTTCCTGTGTTTCTTCCTGATATGATGCTCAAGAAACTTATGATTATTATTAATGTTGAAAACAGTTCATATTTTTGTGGAAACTGATACATATATTTTAAGGATTCTTTGATGAATAAAGTTCAAAAGAACAGCATTTATTTGCAAAGGAAATCAAAAAATATGACAAATAAATAAATGTAAGAAAGAAAAAAAAACATACATATGAAATTGACATTATATATTTTATATAATTTAATTAAAATCATTTTATTTTATATATAAAAATAGAATAACAAATAAATTTAAGGAAAGAAAAAAATACATACATTTGATTCCCCTCGTATCTTTTGTTTTCACGTCCTTTGTGGGATTGAAGCCTTATTTATAGGGAATGGTTCAGGTCTCCAACCTGGATTTATAAACAAAAGAATATGACGAATATGAGTACGATGAAGAATATAAGATTGACTTACCAACACAAAACGCTGGTGTTAATTAAAACACTGACAATAGATGTAAATAATGCATAAAGAATGAATAAATGATGTTTTCATGCGCACTGATGGACTGGTGCGGTTTTCCCAGATGTCGAGACATTAAGCGTCTCTCTAGAACTGGAGATCTGCACGTGTTTTTCCCTGTACGGATGACAACTGGACAAATCCACATACAAGCAGGTTTATTTCATCATTCACAGGGCTGACAGCATCTCACACACACAAACACACTGTATGTTTTGTTCAATTGAAATGTTGATTTGACTGTCATCGTTTTTGGATGAGAGATCCATTATGTGGAACGTCTAACACGACTTCATCACAGCATCTCGATCGGTCTCTCTCTCTGTATCTGTCTCTCTCACAGGTTTTCCTGCGGGCCAAATGAAATTAGTAGTGTGCTGAGTAGTTTTGTGTGTGTATTTTGTGTGCGGTCCGTCAGAAGTGCTTTGCTGCCTGATTACCTCTCAGCCCGACGGCAGCACTGCAGGCGACGCCAGAGACGAGGCACCTGGACCCCCGAACACCCCAAACACACTCCTGCCAGAGCACAGCTGCTCAAACCTCTGAACCACACCACACACACACACACTAACATACTCACACACTCACACACAAACACTAACATACTCACACTCACATACACGTGCATGCACAGACACATGCACGCACACACGCGCACACACACACACACACACACACTAACATACCGGTACACACTCACATACACACACACACTAACATACTCACACACACGTGCACGCACACACACGCTCACATACACACACGCGCGCACACACACACTAACATACTCGCACACTCACGCTTACATACACACACACACGCTTACATACACACACACACACTCAAACATACTCACACACGCTCACATACACACACACGCGTGCATGCGCACACACTAACATACTCACACACTCACGCTTACATACACACACACGCTCACACACACATCAGCTCCTACCCTAAAGACATTTTTCTAAAACGTACAGTATGAAACTCATTTGAGAATCATCTAAGACTCATTTGAGATCAATGTAGATCTGATGCTTCTTTAATGATAACCATATTTTACACTAAACAAATGAAATAATTTATTATTTGGTGTAAAATTATCATTACAGCGATGCTAAAATAACTGAGTCTCACTTTGTATATCTATACAGTATATATACAGTATATATATATATATATAAAATATGCATATCTGTACATGTTTAAATATGTTTTTGTGTGTGTGTGTGTGTGTGTGTGTGCATGCATATATATATATATATATATATATATATTCCCAGAAACATATTCCTTTTAATTTGACATTTTCTTTTATATATCCTCCAAAATATGATGTTTATCAAAGATTATTTGGTGGACACTACGGTTTTCACTGTATTTTCCAGAAGTTTAATAGAGGCAGTGTTAATATATTTTTTATTAATATTTTGAATTTGTTTTTATTTTAATGTTCATAAAAGTTTCCATTTTTTTCATGTCTATATAGTTTTATTATTTTTTTATTTCAGTTTTAGTTATTTTAGTACATAGTCAAATTAAATGAAAAAAATCTACATTAAATTACACTCAAATGCACATATATTATTATTTCATGCGTTTATCATATATTATGTTGTAAATAATAATAATTATAAAACTATCGACTTATTTTATTTCAGATTTTATTTACATGAGTAATTAGATGCGTACACAGGCATGGAAACATGTTCTAAATGCATGCATTTTTATAAATACAAACATCTATGCATAAATTATTTTTTGTAAGGGGTGAGTTTATTTTTTATTTTATTTTTTTAGTGTGTTATATTGTTATTTTTTGTAAGGGGTAAGTTATCGTCGCATCACCCAAGTGGATTTTGAGTGTACAGTAGTAAATATGAAAGCACTATATAAATGCCTCATTCATTCATTCATTATCATTTTTGTTATTAAATATTTATATTATCATCATTTATTTTTTCCCCTAATAATATTACTTTGCATTGTTGCTCCACTGATGTCAGGTCTCTGACTTCAGCAGAATGACTGTACAGACACACACACACACACACACACACACACACACACACGGGTGTCTTCGGCCCAGTCTGCAGATGTCGGGACAGCAGATGCAGCAAATTCGGTGTCTGTCTACAGCTGTAGTAGCTCACCCTGTGGGACCCGTCTGCACACACACACACACACACACACACACACTACCTGGTGCTGTCTGGGCTCAACCTGTGCTCACACACGGGTTCTGCCGTCTGGTGGGCCACAGGTGAAACGGAGACGAGAACTGAGCATCAGCTCGTTTAATTGCGTCCAACACTTCACCTCGTTCATAAATCTTTCATCCGTGTTCCTGCTTCTGAAAGCCGTGGCACTTCTTAAACACTTTCTGAAGCTGATTTATCCCGAGCTTGTGGATACAGGAGCTAAAAGACAAGAGAGTAAAGCTGTAGATTACAGAAGCGGAGATGATGTTTGGTGTGAACGAGGAGTTGGTGTACAGAACGCGCTCTAGTTTTAGCAGCACAACAGATGGTGAAGTTCTCCGAAGGCCAGAGGTTGAACGGCACAGATCTGACAAACATTCACATGCACACGAACACAGACAAAGAGAGACACGATAAATGCATTTATTTTTTATGGTAAATCTGGGGATGTCCTCATTTGAGATGGAAAAAAATGATCTGTAAATTGTAAAAATGCTTAGTCTGAAGTCATAATTAGCTTTATATAAAATGATTCAAGACTGTAATACATCCTCATTTACATGCATGTGTTCATACTAGCATATGAATACATGCTAGTGGTTTTAAGCAGGGTTTTTTTCCAGAATGGGATACTTTCATACTAGTTTTGATAGTACAGTAAAGTATGTCAATAACTGAAAAAAGCGAACATTCAGTGTAGATATGAATCAGACAGCCTTTTCAACCACACAGTTTATGTCTTACAATCATTGTTATTATCACAGAAGTACTGGAATAAAATATTATTGTTTGGATATAAACACTGATGGGTACGGTAGAGATCAAAATAGAGTAAATCACCTTTCCGAAGAATTTATGAGCGAGTCATTGAATCATTCACTCAAACCGAAATATGTATTTTTCTTTAGTTGTCTGTTTAAAATCGTGGGAGAATCATGATCTTTATTTTAAACCAAAATTGTGATTCGGTTTATATACTATGTACTATGCAGCACACATTTTATTTGTAACAAAAATAATAATATCAATGATATATTTTAGTTTTTTTATAAATAGTTTTTAATTTTAAAGTTTTTGTCATTTTTTGTATTTTTGTCATTCTTAGTTTTTTTTAACTTGTCCATCTATACAGTTTTTAATTTATATTTCATTTTTAGTTACTTTAGTACATCAAAAACTAAAATAAATATCACCGGAGTCCATTTTACAAGAAAAAAACTGCACTGTTTCAGTCTTCGCACTTTTTTTAGATGTTAGTTGCCACTTCTTTGTAATTATTTGTGAAATTAACTAGCACATTCTCAGTGATAACTTAATTTTGTATTAAAACCTTGTTTCAAACATAATCAGATATTTCTATTCAAATATGATTTAGCTTTGCAAAAAAAGGGGTCAAAGGCCCAATAACCCAAACACTCAAATAACATATTAGTAACATTAACTAATCAAACCAAGTATAACAGCCCAAAACAGGCAGCCAGGCAGAACCAAATCCTCCCTGACCTGGAAAAGCGGGAGACTGGAATCTCTCGCTCACTCACACACACACACACACACACACACACGAAACAGCGCCTGAACAACATCCATCTGCTCCAGGAGAAACCGCTCTGGGGGAGAGAGAGAGACAGAGAGAGAGAGAGAAAAAACATTGTACACAGACAGTTTTTGTTGTGTCGGGTTACGCCGAACTTCTCGTCTAAAAATAGCGTTTGGTTTTATTTGCAAACGTGTTTCTGGTCAGTAAAGACCGGCAGTCACCGCACACATTCCAACCATAGCGACGCCATCAACAACGATTGCTATTTCCATAGCGATGAAACACTCGACAGCCAATGGGAGCGCGAGGTGTCGGATTGCGCACCAGAAGGCTCTAGAAGCTTTAGGAGGGATTCAGACCATTAATTGAATATTAATGCAACCTCAGCGCTGACACTGGTGTGATTAGACTAATTGATCAGCTCACCGTGCCAAGATGTCAGCCGCCCGCATCCCACAATCCTTCATTTCCAGGGCCTTTTCATATTTGCATGATTTCCTCTCATCTCACAGATGCTTGTTTAAATATTTGTGTGCCTGATTTTATTTAAAAGTAATGAGACGAGTATTATCGAGAACACAGGTTTAGGTGATCTCGGTGTTCTCCGTGAGTCTCTTTCAGCCAATAATGATGATGATGATGATGATGATGGACCTTCAGACGTTGTTTGGTCACGTCCACGTTGCATTTCACCCTAAAATAGAGATTTATTTGCAGTATAGAAATGAAAACTGGGGGGAAGATGTACTTAAAGTGGCCAAAATTACTAGTTTTTACTTTCAAAACAACAAAAATGAACAAAAACACTCCAAAAAAGTAGTCATATCATGATTTATGTGAAGAACACTCACATTTAAGTGGTTATTCACTGATAATCTTCCCCTATGACCTCTGAACTACTTTTGCAGTGTTTATTGGTGCGATTTTAGACGCTTGAAAGATGTGGTAACGAGAGAGTTTTCTGCACTTTTGACATCCGCAATAAATAAATTAATAGGACTAAACAAACATGATAGATGATAGTAACTAAATGATTTTAAAACATAATTTTCGGTAAACTAGTCAAGTCAAATGTATTTGTAAAGCTGTTTTCATAGCATACTTTGTTTCAAAGCAGCAGAAATCATGATGTTAATTCTTATATCATCTTAAAATCTTCACGCCGTATAGTTGTATTTATCAGATTAGAGCTGGGCGATAATATAGCGATGATATAAACAATCAAACAGTTAAGATTTTGATATATAATTGACTAGAATTGACAACTAATAGTTACAAAAAGCAACTATCAGTGCAGATTAAACCGTTAAAACTCAGTATTTTCCCCCTTATATTATCATTTTTGTTATGCTTTTACGCATTTTACATTTGTAAAAAGTTATAGACACAAGGTTTTGAGTTTTTTGTGTGAATCCCATTCCTTTAAGATCAAAAATATTGTAATAAATAGATTTAATTAAATTAATTATCAAATTTATTTGGTAACACTATTTTACAGTGTCCTTGTTACATGTAGTTACTGTAGTAATAACTACAAATTATGCATAATGTAATTCAACTAACCCTAAACCAACCCTAACTCTATAGTAAGTACATTTAGTTAATTATTATTACTCAGTACTTAAATATATAATTACACTATAACACTGACACCTTAAAGTAAAGAGTTGCACTTTATTTTAAAGGTGTCTTTGTTACACTGTATTTATACAATTAAGCACTGATTAATATTAAGAAACTACATGTACTTACTATAGGATTAGGTTTGGTTTAGTGTTAGTTGCATGTAATTATGAACAATTTAGTTATTACAGTAACTACATGTAACATGTAACAATGACACAGTCAAATAAAGTGTAACCATTTATTTTATTATTGTAGTTTAGCATAAACTGAAGCAAGAACAATAAATAATAATCATTCACAATTTGAATCGGAAATGTGCTTAATTGTCATGAAAATAACGTCACAGTTCAAAAAATCTATATTTCAGCAGAATATAACTTCTTATTTCCTTTTGATTTTAGGGTGAAATGACGGGTTTTGGGGACGTTCCCTAACAAAGACGATGGGAAAAGCATGAAATGCAGGACAGTTTCACGTCTCCTAGCTTGTTGTTTCATGGGGTCATGGAATAATCCAGCTAAAATAAGGTTCGGCACGACGCATATGCATCAGTGTGAAACTCATCGACTTCACAACATGAGGAGGAGTGTGTCCTGATGAAGCTCACACACACACACACACAGCTCTGCTTAAAGAGAATTCTAGAAGACCTACAGGAAACAGACACCATTTGGCGTTTATGCAAATTTGCGAACAAAATGGCTGCCTGCCAATTCCTGTCAGTTTGAACAAAGCTCGCCTCGCTGGCAGGGACTGAACATTAAGGTGGTCCGGATCCGACGCCATTCGGGAAGGAGGACCGAAGCGAACGTTCCTCCTTAAACAAGCGGGTTGAAGTCTAAATTGGGGGATCCATGAAGTTGTGATCTATTGTGTTCTTTGGGCAGAGGCTCTAATGCCGTTCACTGTCTGTTGTCCGCTCCTATAGGGCCGCGAGTTGTCATAGCAGCCGTTGAGTCGGTGCCAAAACTGAGTCTCGTTAAGACCGGAGCTGTTCGTTATTCAAGCTCTCCACTGAGGTCCTTAATTAAGAATGTGACAGGAAGACATCAATGTTAGTCTTGACAGCAAAAACAGACGAATGTTCATCCCATACAGACCATTTGTACAACTTACTCTGAGCTTTATTCGTTGTGTCTGCTAGTACTTGTGCTCATACCCTCCAACACCAACTATTAAACTCATATAGACATTAAACACCCTAGCCTAGCAACCTGTGCGAACTACTACTCAGAACACCTTAGAAAATGCATAGCAAAACCCTGGCAACAACCAATAACACCCTATATAGCAACCTGTAAACTACTCAGAACACCTAGCTACATCCTGGCAACAACCCAGAACACCCTAGCAACCTGTGAATAACTATTCAGAATAACTTAGAAACTGTCTAGCAACATACTAGCAACCACCCAGAACACCCTAGCAACCTGTGAATAACTATTCAGAATAACTTAGAAACTGTCTAGCAACATACTAGCAACCACCCAGAACACCCTAGCAACCTGTGAATAACTATTCAGAATAACTTAGAAACTGTCTAGCAACATACTAGCAACCACCCAGAACACCCTAGCAACCTGTGAATAACTACTCAGAATACCTTAGAAACTGTCTAGCAACACCCTGGCAACCACCCAGAACACCCTAGCAACCTGCAAACTACTACTCAGAACACCTTAGAAACTGCATAGCAACACCCTGGCAACCACCCAGAACACCCTAGCAACCTGCAAACTACTACTCAGAACACCTTAGAAACTGCATAGCAACACCCCGGCAACAACCAATAACACCCTATATAGCAACCTGCAAACAACTATTCAGAATACCTTAGAAACTGCATAGCAACACCCTGGCAACTACAAATGACACCTTTGCCTGTGCCATCTCCCTTTACAATAAATAAATCCTATTTTATATTTAATGCAATTACATTCAGGCATTTTAAAGCATGACTATAACTGTCTGAGCACTTTGTTCGGGTCATTGTACAGCTGATGGATAATAATAATTTCAGCAGAGAGAGAGAGAGAGAGAGAGAGAGAGAGAGAGAGAGAGAGAGAGAGAGAGAGAGAGAGAGAGAGAGAGAGAGAGAGAGAGAGAGAGAGAGACGAAGCAGTTTTAGTGGGAAAAGCAGGGTGTCAGGAACTCCACAAACCACTACAGATCTGCTTAATAAAGCCTGGGAAACTCCAGCCCAAACGTTCATTAATGCCGCGTTGATGAACGACCAGCACCTGATAGTCAGAGATACTGAAACCGTTCTATTAATTACTGTGATTATGGTGCGGTAAGAAAACAGCGTTTGTGCTTTAAAAGCTCAAGCAGCGGAGAGTTTAAATAATGCACTCGACTGGAGAGGCCAGTTCATCTTCAGGAAGATAAGTGTTCGCTACTTTCCACAAATAAAGAAAATATTCATTATCTAGAGTAAGATTAATTTATATCATTGTGCAGCATGTACTGTAGATCAGCAACAGTTATAATGCATTATAATACTTACATATGCGTGGTTAAGCCACTAAAGAGTATAATGCATTTCATCAAACAAAAAGGTATTAATGATGTGATATTATGAATTATAATACTTACATATTCATGGTTATACCACTAAAGAGTATAATGCATTATAATGCATTTCATTGAACAAAAAAAGCTATTCATGATGTGATATGAATTATAATACTTGCATATGAATGGTAATACCACTAAAGAGTGTAATGGATTATAATATAATAAAAGTGTATTTATTATGAAATATTATGCATTATAAAACTTACATATTCATGGTTATAATGATGCATTAATACATTTCATGAAACAAAAAAATGGGTATTTATGATATGTCAATGTATTATAATACTTTGTACCACTAAATAATATAATGCATTATAATGCATTTCATGAAACTCATCACAAATACCAGATTTATATGTTATAATGCATTATACAATAAAAAGGTATAGTCAAAAATAGGTGCATTGTTTTATAACCGTTTACGTTTATTTAAGAAAACCATGCCTGATAATAAAGTTATTATAAAAGATAACATTTATATTATAATGCATTATATGCTTTAGATCAATTGCTCACACACACACACTCAAACAGACAGACACTAACACAGACACTAACACACACACAGACACTCTCACACACAGACACTCTCTCACACACGCACACACTCACACACGCACACACTCACACACGCACACACGCACAAACACAGACACACACACACTATCTCTTACACACAGACACTCACAAAGACTCTCTCACATTCACACACACACACTCACACAGACAGACACTAACAGACACTAACATACACACACACACTCTCTCTCTTACACAGACACTCTCTCTCTCTCTCTCACACACACACACACACACGCTCTCACACACGCATGCTCACACACACACACGCTGCAGCACTCGGGAGGAAGCGAGTCCTCTCTGAAATGCAGGGGAAAAACGAGGTAATTAGTAATTTTGGGAGTCTATTAATTTTGCAAAGTTTCCCAGCCACGGCACACAGAGCACAGAGACACTATTTGCTTACCTTGTCATTATGCAAAAATATATTAGCTAATTATTTTGAATAATGCAATTAAGATATGCCTGTTTAGCATAAATCTCACAATGGAAGTGTAGGAGTCAGCAGTCGAGGGCACATGGGTGCCACCCAACACAGCGTGGCACGAGTCCCTACGGTATACAGAGAGAGAGAGAGAGAGAGAGAGAGAGAGAGAGAGAGAGAGAGAGAGAGAGAGAGAGAGAGAGAGAGAGAGAGAGAGAGAGAGAGAGAGAGAGAGAGGGGAGAAGAAACACAACGAGAAGTGAAGAGATGCTGTAACATCCATCTCTGCTCATATCATTAAAGACAGACAGACACTAGTTTAAGTGACAGAGACTGTAGACCACTGGTAAAACAACGAATGGGAGAAATAGGAACGCCCAAATATGGCAGCTCTAGTAAAATAAGTCCCGCCTTCTAAAGAGAAGAGCCAATCAGCAGTCACCACCAGTTACTTTTTGATTTTGTTTTTAGAATTTATGAACATCTTGGCGTTTCCATCCAGCGTTTTTTATGCGATATCCCAAAATGCGAATAATAATAGGTGGATGGTAACACAGCTACTGGCTCAGGTCTAAAACTAATTAAATGTCAATAATAAATGACATAGAATTAATTTATATGGTGTCGGTAAAGCTATTTTACCCAATATTTGTCCAAATGACTCATTTACGAGGTTCATTTCAACTTCATTCAGGATGATCCCTTAGAAGGAAGCTCTAGATTGATAGTCTGACTCTTTATTTCAAAGGTCAGTGAGATCAGGGCTGACCACAGAGAGAGAGAGAGAGAGAGAGAGAGAGAGAGAGAGAGAGAGAGAGAGAGAGAGAGAGAGAGAGAGAGAGAGAGAGAGAGAGAGAGAGAGAGAGAGATCAACAAGCAGTGAAAAACACGAGTGAGAATAGAAGAATGTTTCTGCATAGCCTACAGCCTTGAAGCAGCGAGAAAGAGACACACACACACACAGAGAGAGAGAGAGAGAGAGAGAGAGAGAGAGAGAGAGAGAGAGAGAGAGAGAGAGAGAGAGAGAGAGAGAGAGAGAGAGAGAGAGAGAGAGAGAGAGGGCTGTGGGTCCCAGCTGGCATTACACTGCACTGAGATCTTGAATTATGTTTCCAGCCCAACATCACAACACACCTCAGACTTTCATTAACTTTATATAACCCCTCATATTGCATGCGGAAGTAGAAAGATCTCGCTTCTGAATATTGATTTTAGGTGTTGCCGCACTCTAATTATCCGTTAATCGCAGCATAAAATATTGTGCATCTGCAGATAATAGATAGACAGATGAAACAGGGTTGTTATCGTTAACTAAAGCTGAAACCATAAAAACATTGGCATTACTTCAAATAAAATAAATATGAACGGCAATAAAATAAATGTAAACTTTTATTTCAGCTAGATGCTAAAGCAACATTTCTTATTGAAGTACTAAACTCAAACTAAAACTTATAGACATAACTAAAATGAAAACAGACTTATACATAACTATAATAGTATACTATAATAACACTGGGACTGTGTTTAAAAAGCATGGGTGCGTTTTCTGAATGTTCTATGGAAGAACAAAGGTTTTAAGTTATTCAAAGATTTTTCAAAGATTTATGTTTTGTATTGTATGTCCAGAATCCAGTGAGGTTCCCAAACATCCGTGTAAGTTTAACCGTTTTAATTTAATTAGATAATACTGAATATGACACTTTTGTACACAAGAACACAGAAACAGAAATTTGTTTTTAAAAAGCAGCTTTTAAATTAAGGTTCTAATTAGGGGAATTTTATTTAATTGGATTTTTTAATAACTTATAAAACTTATAAGCTTATGAGATTGTTAATCAATTGTATATTCTTGTTGAAGCCAAAAGCCAGAATTATTACAAATTATTTTTTTAAATGAATTTAATGATTGTGTTGTTTATATATATATATACACACAGCTTTAAATCAATATTTTTATATTTCTCTATAGTTTTATATTTACCGGTATGTCACTGGCAATGCATTATGGGACTGCATTTCTTTCCCTCAATAAAGTCCTTGTATATTAAATACTTCTGCTACAAAATAAAGTTTGCGATTCACCTCGTAGCTTGTTGGATCATGGCTTATAACTCTTTAACAAAGACTTTATAAAAATCCCAATGGAAAAAAAAAAACAATCCGTATAAAGCAAGGCGGCTGAAGAAGTGGATGAGCAGTGTTGCACTTGATAGTTCACATCAGAAAATAAAGAGAACTCACAGATGAACAAACATACAGTAAATATAATTTCCCTTAACGACCGTGACGAGAATTCAGAGGGTGCAGAGACGTGGCGGGGGCGAGAGACACAGACAGAGAGGGAGAGAGAGAGAGATTTGCTTATCCAGGCAGTGCAGAAAGCGTGTGTGTGTGTGTGTGTGTTGAGCGGGGCGTTAGTAGATGGAGCATGTTTAATATAATTACACATATCCTCCTTGTGAAGTACAGCCATGTGAGACAGCACTAATGCCATAAACACAAACCTGCAGGGAGAGAGAGCGAGACAGACAGATGTTTGGACAACAGTAAATGAAGCGAACACACACTCACGACACTGCAGTTATTTAACGGCCAGAGAGACACTGACCTCATGTGAAGGAGAGATCACGAGGCGTTCAGTCACATGACTCGCAGACATCATGAAAGAGCCTGAAATCACAGGAAAACGGTCCTAAAGTCAATCATATTAGACAGACAACACTTCACAATACGGTTCCAGGACACTGCAAAGTATTGTTGTCGTTTTCCAGCACAAATATCTAAACATTCATAAATCAACATTTACTGGAAAAGCTAAATTGCACAATTTATATAATAAATTAAGAAAAATTTATCTTTTTTTTTTATTTAAAACCAGAAATATCATTAAATATCAATATTAATTTACTTTATAAATAATTTAATGAAATAATTGTTTTTTCTTTAGATTAAGTTTATTTTTCTGAGCCCATTTGCAGATATTTGTTCTTGTTTTAAGCATAAACTCACTTTATTCTGATACTTTTTCAGAAAACAAGACTTAATGGGCCCTATTTTAACGATCTGAAACGCAAGTGTCAAAGCGCAAGTAACTTTGTGGGCGGATCCCGGCGCTGTTGCCATTTTCCCGGTGGGATAAATGCCTCTTGCGCCTGGCGCAAATCTAAAAGGGGTTGGCCTGAAGTAGCTTCATTATTCAAGGTGTGGTTGGGGCGTAACGTGGAATAAACCAATCAGAGCGTCATCTCACATTCCCTTTAAGAGCAGGCGCGCTTGTTAACCCACCCAAATTAACTTCTGTTAAACAGGCGTATGATAATTTGGGTAAATGTGTAAGCTACATGTATGCTTTTATAATAAATTGTCTATCTATCTATCTATCTATCTATCTATCTATCGTAATAATGTATGATTTGCAAAAATGAAAACTGCTGCTTAGATGAGAGAATCAAAGTGTATGCGCGTTGTGCACACGCTACATTGATTATGGCCAAGCATGCGCGCTTAAAATAGCATAATGAACAACGCGTAACGCGCCACTGACTTTAGACTAGTTTTTTTCTGGTCAGTGGCGCATTTGTTTAATAGAACAGCAAAATAGCATGAGGGAAAGTTTGCGCCGGAACACGCCTCCTCTTTGCGCTGAACCGCCCCGGGGAGCGCAAGTGTATTTCTTAGTTAACCGACGTGTGTCTGTAGAGGGAAAAGTCCGCTATGCGCGGGTGCAAAATAGGGCCCAATATCTTCAGTCATTTTGCTTCTCCAGTAAATGTATCTTAATTTAAGAATTTGAACTTTAGATATTTTAGATATGAAAACAAGACATGGGAAGAAATCAGTGTAGTTCCATTAGTTTCCATAAGGTTCCATTAGCTTCCTTCCTTCCTTTCAGTCTTTCTTCCCATCTTTTTTCCTTCCTTCTCATCTTTTTTCCTTCCTTCCTTCCTTTCACTCTTCCTTCCCATCTTTTTTCCTTCCTTCCTTCCTTTCAGTCTTTTTTCCTTCCTTCCTTCCTTTCAGTCTTCCTTCCCATTTTTTTTCCTTCCTTCCCTCCCATCTTATTTCCTTCCTTCCCATCTTTTTTCCTTCCTTCCTTCCTTTCACTCTTCCTTCCCATCTTTTTTCCTTCCTTCCTTCCTTTCAGTCTTTTTTTCTTCCTTCCTTCCTTTTAGTCTTCCTTCCAATCTTTTTTCCTTCCTTCCTTCCTTCCCCTTCCTTCCTTCCTTCCTTCCTTCCAATCTTTTTTCCTTCATTCCTTCCTTCCCCTTCCTTCCTTTCACTCTTCCTTCCCATCTTTTTTCCTTCCTTCCTTCCTTTCAGTCTTTTTTCCTTCCTTCCTTTCAGTCTTCCTTCCCATTTTTTTTCCTTCCTTCCCTCCCATCTTATTTCCTTCCTTCCCATCTTTTTTCCTTCCTTCCTTCCTTTCACTCTTCCTTCCCATCTTTTTTCCTTCCTTCCTTCCTTTCAGTCTTTTTTTCTTCCTTCCTTCCTTCCTTTTAGTCTTCCTTCCAATCTTTTTTCCTTCCTTCCTTCCTTCCCCTTCCTTCCTTCCTTCCTTCCAATCTTTTTTCCTTCATTCCTTCCTTCCCCTTCCTTCCTTCCTTCCTTCCAATCTTTTTTCCTTCCTTCCTTGCCAGCTTTTATCCTTCCTTTCCTCCTTCCAGTCTTGGTTTCGTTTGCCTTTGTTTCCTTCCCTCCTGTCCTCCTTCCCATCCTTTATAATCACTAAAACCGTGGTCACACCAGACATTGAGCACAGGAAATTTATACGGACACTGTAACGGCCATGATATGTCACTCCACTGCGTCTTTTTTATAAACAAATTCAACATTCATCAAATAGTTATACATTCTATCCAAAATGTAAAAAATATACAGTCTACTCGTCTTTACTGCAAAAATACCTTTCTTTTAATGCAGGAAAGAGGCCACACCATGACGCATCTTCCTTCTACTGGTCAAACGTCTTCACGTGATGCGACTTCGCAGGTCAGAGTTCACCAAACTTGAACTTAGGAACACACTGAAACCTTTTGCATGAGCTTGCGTTTGCGGTCTGACATATTCTCATGCGTATGAATGTAAGTCAAGGGAACGAGAAGTGTAATGTGATGCTGTGGCGAGCAGGGCGGGGCCGAGAGCCGCGGGAACGGAGCGAACGCTAATGAGCGTCACCTGACTGCCACACCGGCCCCGAGTCCCACGGAGGAGCTCCGGAAGGACAAAAGGAGGAGTGACAACAGTGAAGGACGAGAGAGGACCAGGCCAGGGGCCGTATTCACAAAGAATTTTAAGGCTAAAAGTAGCTCCTAACTGGCGAATTTAGGAGCAACTCCTAAAAATAATGGGCGTGTCACTCCTAACTTTTTTCACTAAGAGTAATTCACGGAGCATTTTAGCCCTAAAAGTAGCACCTAAGTCTGGGACAGCTTAAAAGAAGTCGAGAGGACTCCTAACTCACTAAGACCTATTCACAAAGGATTGTAGCGCACACCACCGCCTCTCGCAGTCGTCCCGGGTCCGCGACACAAGCGGGAATGCTGCATTGATCTGCAAACAAATCCTCTCCCACGTCTCACGCTTAGTTTTGCTTGATATCCCAGTGCCGAATTTCACTTTATTATGTTTTTTTTTGTTTGTTTTTTTAGCACCAGCTGGGCCAGCAGCAGTAACTGATCCTGCGTCCAGTTGGACTTTCTTTTCCATTTTGGCGAGTTCATAATCCACCGTCATTCAACTATTACATTAGGCTACTTCAATAAGAGCAACATTTCCTTGCTTTAAGTAGTCTATTTAGGCTAATAGGATGTCAATTAACCAAGCAAGTGTTAATGCAAGTGTCGTTTTTCATTATTAGGCAAGTGGCGGTTTTCATTGGGGTATTAGGCTACCTTGATTTAATTTAATTTAATTCACGACTTTTCTCTCTCTCACTGGGGCCTGCACAAACATGTCATTGTATATGCATTTCGATGGCATTACTATTATTATTTAGTGTAGGACACAGACATATTTAGATGTCGTAATTCCATGATTTGTTGCGTCTGTGTTATGTTCCGCATGATGGCCCTGTCATCTAACAACCAATCACCGTGATCACTGCGAGGAAGCTCGGGCATTAGAAGTGACGTCATCCATAGCAACGAAGACTCACTCTTAGTTTAGGAGTTCTCATTTTTCCTTACTAAGAGTAGGTCTGAAAGGCGCTGTGAATAACTTTTAAGAGAAAAATCCTAGCTAAAATATTTTAGTCCGATTTAGGAGTACTCCTAGTGGTAAGATAAAATTCTTTGTGAATACGGCCCCTGGACTATATGTTTCGTGCTTTATTTTGGTTTATGCAGCAGTCATCCCTATAGGCTGCCATCATTTTAGTACTTCAACTTCGACTTATTTCAGTTTATTGGCAAGGTAATGTTTCAAATTTTTTAGTTAAATATTTTAACTAATATTTATATTTTATTTCATAAAATATTTTTATTTTAGCTTCTATTTTTAATTTTTATTTTCTATTTTTAATTTTCTATTTTTAATCTAATCTTTAGGTTTATTTGGTGATTAAATTGTTTACTGTTCGCCGGTTCTCACCTCCTTCCCTTAGCCTTTAACATTGTTACATTGTTATGATAAAAAAAAAAAACATTTGTTAAAGTATTTATTAATCTTTGTTAACTCTAGTTAATATAATACAACGGTTCATTGTTAGTTCATGTAAACATAATATCAACAGATGCAACTTTTGATTCTGAATTTATTAGTAAATGTTGGAATTAACATTAACTAATATTAATAAATGCTTTAGAAGTATTTTTCATTGTTAGTTCATGCACTGTAAAACATGTTCACATTTAATTGAATGTGTTACTTGCCGTTTCTTTGTAATTATTTGAGAAATTTACTAGCAATCTCTGAGTTGTTTCAAAGTTAATCCTACACCAATTTTTCAGTGTTAACTAATGTTCAAAAATGAGACCTTAATGTGAAGTGTAACCCACTTGTTATGTGTTGAAGATATTTATGGATTTTATCTTACTTTCCATGAGAATCATGAGTTGTTGGACAGGAAGGGCTCATTTCCCTTAATTGTCACTGTAATAAAGAAACACAGGAAGTTGATTTTGATTCAGATTGAATTGTAGAACGGAACAAGGACAGAATGCATTGTGGGTCGGCATGTTCTAAATGGAGGACCAATCAGAGTTACGTTTCTGGCAGCGCTTGAATAAATCTGGCTCGTGAAGCTTCTCAATGGTCTGATTGGGTCCGGTGCCAAACGTGATGATGTATTCTGTTCAGATAAAGTGCGGCTGAATGTTAATCAGATATTTGCTCCAGATTGCCAGAGTGGCCCCTCGCTCTCGGGATCACAGAAAAATGCTCATCTTTTCTTTTCTTCTGGGAACAAAGAAAACTGGATCTTTTATGAAGGATTTTCTCTGTCTTATTAAATGCATTTCTAAATCACTGCTTTAATATATGTAATGGACGATGTACAGTCAGTCAGCTATTATCACACACTAGACTCGGACTGTATATTTACTTACACAGCTAGATATAAAATACTTTTTTTTTTAAAGAAATACTGATTTAGATGACTATTTTTAAGCTTCCACTAAATATATATATAAGCATGTCCAAGTCCAGGGTTTATACTGTTAACTAAAACTATTAAAACATATTTCTGTTAAAAGAAGTATAGCTGAAATGAAATAAAAATACAAATATTAATTTGAAATATTCAACTAAACAAAAACTAAAAATGTTGCTTCGGCTATAAACTGAAAAAAGTACTATCTAAAAAGTATTTACTATCTGGAAATAAAAAAAATTAAAACTAACTTAAACTGAAAAATAAATTGAACCCTAAATAGCAATATTTATATTCTTTTTTTAAAACCTCAAATGACAAAAGCACATAAATTAAACCAAAATTAACATGAAAATACAAATAAAAGCCAACTCAAAATATTAATAAAACTGTGTACAACTTTATCGACATACATACAGTACACTCAAGTAAAGCGATATATATTCTATATAGCAAATCTCAACTGTTTGATTGTTTATATCGTTGCAAAATGTAACTGTTATCGCTCAGCTCTAATCTAAATGAGTCTAAGGCATGAAAATATTAGATATTATAAACGATTTTCTGTAAAACTGCTTTGAAACCAGGATTATATAAATCCTATATATAAAAAAGCTATATATTTAGCTTAATTTAATACTAGTAATTTAAACCATTTAGCTAAGATGTACCATTTATTTCTCTGTTCAAGGTTCTCTCTCATTAGACTCTGGGTGTTTCTTATTGATTATACTTGTTCTTCTGAGCGATGTTTTGCTTTTCTTACTTTAACTGGAGACTCCTGAGCATCTAGACAGTATCAAAACCTTTATGTTCATTACATATTTTAAAATGAATTTTCTGTCATCATTTACTCGCGCTCATGTCGCTCGAACCAGAATGTCTTACTTTATTCTGTGCAACACAAAAGCAGATATTTTAAAGACTTTTGGGGTCTAAACAACATTGATTGGAGCCCATTGACTTTCATTGTATGGACAAAAAAAAAAAAAAAATTGACATTTTTCTAAATATCTTATGTCAAACAGGATGATAATTTACATTTTGGGGTGAACTCTCTCCTATGAAGATCTCCAATGCCATTTTCACTAGTCAGCAACAGACAAATACATGGAAGCTTGTTTCTGCGTTGAATAAAATAAATAGAAAGGTTATTACAACTTTTTCTCTCACAATTCAGACTCTTTAATTTTGCAACTGCAACAAGTTTATATTTGACAATTCAGACTTTTTCTCAAATTGTGATATAAACTCACAATTCTGAGAAAAAAAAGTCAGATATAAACTTGAAAATGTGACAAAAAAAAAGGTAGAACTGTGCAAGATAAACTCAAAATAGACTAAAAAAAGTCAGAAAGAATTGTGGGATAAAAAAAAAAGTTGCAATTACCCTTTTTTTTTTTTTAAACAAGCTTCCAAATATACAATCTAGCATCATAATTAAAAAATATTTGCTCAATGTTGCTTAGCCAATCAGAATCAAGTATTTCAGAAGAAAATTTATAATAAAACAAATATAACTGAACACATAAGTGTTTTTACTAACGTTTCGGCAACAAGCCTTTATGAAGGCACCAAATAAACTTAAGAGAGAGTGCAGTTATATTCTTCTTTACAAAGTCCTTTCCCCTAACTTTTCCCTCTATAAGGCAAGCGCTTGATTTAACGTTTCATTCACGCTGCAGGACGCTGAACTTTAATACTTAGTGCTTGAGGTTTGCTTGTAAAACCTAAATTGCAGGTATAGAGCTTAGCATGTGTTCAGTCAATCAGCTTTATAAGATAAAGAATCAGCGTGATACTCATGGTAATAAAATATTAGCCATAATCCGTCTGATAGATATTCAACAAAATCATGGTCACAGACTCCCACACTGTTAAAATAATCATCGTAAGCTCTTTAATGAGCTGTAACGAGTGTAGTGTCCTCTCTGCGTGCGTCTGAGATCCCAGAATCCTTTGTAAAATGCCCCCTGCAGACGTCTACCCATCACGCACAACACACTGATACCCCTGTGTGTGCTGGCGTCTGTGTGTGTTGATGGATGCCTTGCCAATTTCCGGTGTCACGTAAACGCTTTGGTGCTCTTTTTTTCCCCTCTTGCACGCTTTTAAATATTTGGAAGCCTTTAGGGAAGATGCATTATTCATTCAAAATTACATTTCATTTGCAGTAAAAAAAAATTTAAAAAAACCTGTAAAGCAAAAATCTTATAAAAATCAATTAGATTCCTGCCCTCAGACGACAGGTCGGCCACACAGAGGGCCTGGCACCATAGCACACCCAGATCTACCTTTCATTTCACATTTAACAGGAGTCAATGAAAGTTGGAAGATTAAAGCTGGCGTTGAATTAATGGTGCCTGACACACATTCAATCACACACAGAGGTAACACTTCATTTGTTAACATTAGAGTTGAACTTAACCAACACATCTTACTTATATACACTCACAATAAACAAGACTATTGAGCAAAATCTAAAGACTAATCAAAATAATTCAATCAAAATCTCCTAAATAATAATAATAATCATCAGACAGGATTCGGAAGTGGCAGAGAAGAACACAAAAAAGTCCATCAAAGCGCATTCATCCATCATGAAAGTGTATCTTTTCATCATGAAAGTGTATTTATCCATCATAAAAGTGCATCTTTTCATCATAAAAGTGTATTTATCCATCATAAAAGTGCATATATTCATCATAAAAGTGTATTTATCCATCATAAAAGTGCATCTATTCATCATAAAAGTGTATTTATCCATCAAGTGCATATATTCATCATAAAAGTTTATTTATCCATCATAAAAGTGCATCTTTCCCTCATAAAAGTGCATCTATTCATCATAAAAGTTTATTTATCCATCATAAAAGTGCATCTTTCCCTCACAAAAGTTTATTTATCCATCATAAAAGTGCATCTTTCCCTCACAAAAGTGCATCTATCATCACAAAAGTGCATCTATCATCATAAAAGTGCATCTATCATCATAAAAGTGCATCTGTCCATCATAAAAGTGCATCTGTCCATCACAAAAGTGCATCTATCATCATAAATGTGCATCTATCATCAGTGCATCTATCCATCATAAAAGTGCATCTATCATCATAAAAGTGCATCAATCCATCATAAAAGTGCATCTATCCATCATAAAAGTGCATCTATCCATCATAAAAGTGTATTTATCCATCATAAAAGTGCATATATTCATCATAAAAGTGTATTTATCCATCATAAAAGTGTATTTATCCATCATAAAAGTGTATTTATCCATCATAAAAGTGCATCTATTCATCATAAAAGTGTATTTATCCATCATAAAAGTGCATCTATTCATCATAAAAGTGTATTTATCCATCATAAAAGTGCATATATATTCATCATAAAAGTGTATTTATCCATCATAAAAGTGAATCTATTCATCATAAAAGTTTATTTATCCATCATAAAAATGCATCTTTCCCTCACAAAAGTGCATCTATCATCATAAAAGTGCATCTATCCATGATAAAAGTGCGTCTATCCATGATAAAAGTGCATCTATCATCATAAAAGTGCATCTATCCATCATAAAATTGCATCTATCCATCATAAAAGTGCATCTATCCATCATAAAAGTGCGTCTATCCATGATAAAAGTGCATCTATCATCATAAAAGTGCATCTATCCATGATAAAAGTGCGTCTATCCATGATAAAAGTGCATCTATTCATCATAAAAATGCATCTATCCATCATAAAAGTGCGTCTATTCATCATAAAAGTGCATATATTCATCATAAAAGTGTATTTATCCATCATAAAAGTGTATTTATCCATCATAAAAGTGCATCTATTCATCATAAAAGTGTATTTATCCATCATAAAAGTGTATTTATCCATCATAAAAGTGCATCTATTCATCATAAAAGTGTATTTATCCATCATAAAAGTGCATCTATTCATCATAAAAGTGTATTTATCCATCATAAAAGAGCATATATATTCATCATAAAAGTGTATTTATCCATCATAAAAGTGAATCTATTCATCATAAAAGTTTATTTATCCATCATAAAAGTGCATCTTTCCCTCACAAAAGTGCATCTATCATCATAAAAGTGCATCTATCCATGATAAAAGTGCGTCTATCCATGATAAAAGTGTATCTATCATCATAAAAGTGCATCTATCCATCATAAAATTGCATCTATCCATCATAAAAGTGCATCTATCCATCATAAAAGTGCATCTGTCCATCATAAAAGTGCATCTATCCATCATAAAATTGCATCTATCATCACAAAAGTGCATCTATCATCATAAAAGTGCATCTATCATCATAAAATTGCATCTATCCATCATAAAAGTGTATTTATCCATCATAACAAATACTCTGGGGGGGGGGGGGTAATAAATGCCTTCTGAAGTAAAGCGATGTGTTTGTGTAAGGAAAATACCCATATTTAAAAACTTTAACTAAAATAACTAGCGTTTGACAGACGGCCTACAAGAAAACAAGACTCGAAAGTTTACAAAAGATAACCAACCCTTTAAAATCCTCCTGTGGATTTTGTGTTTAGGTGGATCGTTACAGAAATATCCGAATACAATATTTTTCAGAAATTCCCGTGATTTTTCAGAAATATTGTATTCGCATATTTGTGTATCAATCCACTGTTGGCAAGTTGACAATTTGGGCTCATAAAAAAAAGTTTAATGAAAAAAGACGTCATTTTAATCATTATGTGTTTGTCACAATTTCTGAACAAGTTTATGATTAGCATACATTACATATCTTGAGATTTTCTTTTATTAGAAAACATTAAACATTGTGTGTTAGAAAACTCGCTCCGCAAATTGTGCAAAATGTCGATATTTGTGTCTGAGAGAGAAATGATTTTAAGTAATATGAAAGATAGTCATTGAATGCATTTAGTGCCAGGAAATGATAAACGATCCTCACTTTAGCTCACATAAACTGCTGTTGTGTTCAAGTTTTAAAAGTGACATAGCATTGAGAAATTGGTCCTAGCGATTGTAAAAGTTGAAATAGTTGCATTATTTTTGTTATCGTCATCACCTCTTATAATTTTACACCTGTTGAAAAACTCAGGAAAAGCCATTTCAAAGATTGCAGATAGAAATAAATCAGAAGTGTGTTGAATTCCCAGCGCCGCTGTTTGATTCTCCGCGGAGTCCGAGCTAAACTGTGTTTCCCTGTAACGCGAGCAGCGCTTGGATGTGAAAGTTGGAAGGCTGAATTCCTGCAGGTCTGTGGCACAGTGTTGATGTTACGGTTTATCCTATAAAACTTTGATATGACACATATAAATCATTCACTAAGGAAATGATTGCCTCAAACAGAATGCGCCGCCTCTCGCTGCATGCTGAAACATTAATGCTTTTTAAGTCATAAATTATGACATGGCAATTTCTGTGCCGCAGGGGTAGAACTCCTCTTCCTCCACACACGCTCACACACACACACACACACACACACACACACGACAAAGATCTTTTTTTATTGTGACCTAAATGTCTCTCCACATGAGAGAATCTCTCACTAAATAACCTTCTAATTTTCCAGAACAGAAACACGGCTCTTGGTCAAACATATCAGAGAATATTATACTCAGAAATGCAGATTGATTCAGTGCAAAGATGAGCTTTTTGCAAACGACGAGTTAATTTTGTAATGTTAAAATCATTTATGTTGTTTCCAGCCTGTATGACACAAAAAACGAAAGGAGGATTGTGCAGCTCTAGACCATCCTGACATGAATAACGACTTTAAAACTGCATAAAAGCATAAAACTATCATATAGGCACAATGATTTCTTCAATCAGACAGAATCCAGTCATAAAAATAGAATTTAGTGGGTAACGCGGAATGTCATGGAATTTGGCACGTTAAATAATTAAATCAAATGCAGGGCTGTACACTTAATCAAGTTGTGATTTGGAATAGTGTCAGTGAATATTAAAGCACAAAAAGACTGCTAATGAGCAGGGTTATTATCGTTAACTAAAACTAAAACATCTGTTACTTGAAATAAAGCTGAAATAAAATAAAATATAAATATTAGTTGAAAAGCTTAAACTAAATGAAAATTAGAAATGTTGTATTGGCAATAAACAAATAAATTTAGCTATAAACTAACTAAAAGTAAAACATCTGTTAATTGAAATAAAGCTGAAATAAAATATAAATATTACTTGAAAAGCTTAAATTAAACGAAAATTAGAAATGTTGTCTGGGCAATAAATTTAGGTAAACACTATAACTAAAATTGAAATTAAAAAATAAACCTAAAAAGCAATTGTAAAAATGACAAAAAGCACAACAAAATAAAAACTGAAGGAAAAAAATATTTTCTTTTATCCAACTTACAAATGAGTAAGAATTGTAAGGCAAACTATTGCATTCGAAACAAATTATAAAACCTAAAATTTACATAATTTGACAATTGAGAATCAATTTAAAAGCAAGATTGAGTCAGAGAGATGCCTTTTAAACCCTTCCTGTACCACAGATTGTCAAGTTCCACACTCTTGTCTGTGTGTTTTTTTAGTTCAGGTGTGATGTGTCTTAAGATGCTGTAACATATGTGAAGAGAGCGCACAGAATCCATATGAAAGACACACAAAAGCTCAGCGTCAAAGCGTCTGCCATATGCCAGCGCTGACAGCCTTAATAACACACGCCGCTGATATCCCAGATCTGTGCGGTTCTCTTCATATCCACGGGTTTAAAATGACATGTTCTGTCCTCTTCCACTTCACTAGACACAACTAGCGCTCTACGTGAGACCGGGTCCGTTCTAGACGTCACAACAACAGATTTAAAATCAGAACTGACCACACCGAAGAGCAGATGTAGAACAAAACAGCAATGAATCAATGAATGAATAAATGACAAATGCACTGACTGAAAGATAAACAGACACCAACCAACGGTCCCCAAACTGCTCAATAAACTATTAGGGATGCACAATCGGCCACCATATTATCGCTATCCGCCGATTATGTTTGTTTTTAATGATATCGTTATCGGGCCGATAAGAAAATGAGGCCGATCAATTAAAGCCGATAAATAATGGGTTATTTCCTTCAGCTGAGACACTTCAGATGCGCAATGTTCAACATGATGGTTTTGAATTGCTTGAAATATGATTGGAATCACTTCAAAAAAGGAAAATACAGTAAAGTGCAACATGTGCAGCGCAAGTCTGTCATATCGGCTACATAAAATCATAATGAGAACATTATAATTGTGTGCTTGAGACGTGGATTTTAATGGTAAGACTTATGTTTTTGTAATCAGGCTCTCAAAAATTATCTAAAAATTTGGATTTAGATTTATCGGCCAATATATCGGTTATCGGCTTTCAAATATAAAGAATTATCGGTCATCGGTATCATCCAAAAAATTTTCATATCGGTACATCGCTACAATAAACATACCATACAATGTCTTAATAAAAGAATTAAACTGGAAAAATATCAACTAAATGAAAACCCACTTACAAACTTGTTGATTTAGTCATTTCAAATAAATGTTCTTCCATCCAAATCACTTTATCACTATATTTGTGGAGACATTTTTAACTGCAGTAATTCTTACATATTCTATTACATAATTATATAAAAATAAAGGTGACTTGACTATTATAGATAATAATGGATGATCATCACTCAATATAATCAACTTTTCTGACTTTCAGTAAAATTACAAATGGTTTGTGCTCATCGAATTCTTAAAGGAGTAGCCTAGTTCACTTTAAAAAAAACTTTTGCTGATAATTTACTCACCAAGTTGTCCATGTCTTTCTTTCTTCAGTCGAAAAGAAATTAAGGTTTTTGATGAAAACATTCCAGGATTTTTCTCCATATAATGCACTTTGCTGGGCACCAAACGGTCCAAGGTCCAAAAGACAGTTTCAGTGCAAACTGCAAACTGTTCAAAGGGCTTTAAACGACACCAGACGATGAATAAGGGTCTTATCAAGCGAAACGATCGCTCATTTAAAAAATAAATAACAACGTTTAAGTTTTATAAGCTCAAATGCCCGCCTTGCTCTGTTCTGTGATGCACGTTCGTGACTCTCCTGTTCGAACTCGTTCATCAAAATGAACAAATCTTTTTTCGAGTCATTTGATTCATTTAACGACCGAAATGAACGAATTGACTCGGAAAAAGATTTGTTCATTTTGATGAACGAGTTCGAACAGGAGAGTTACACAGAAAAGAGCAAGGCGGGCATTTGAGCTTATAAAACTTAAACGTTGTTTTTTTATTTTTTAAATGAGCGATCGTTTCGCTTGATAAGACCCTTATTCATCGTCTGGTGTCGTTTAAAACCATTTGAACAGTTTGCAGTTTGCACTGAAACTGTCTTTTGGACCTTGAACCGTTTGGTGCCCAGTAAAGTGCATTATATGGAGAAAAATCCTGGAATGTTTTCATCAAAAACCTTCATTTCTTTTCGACTGAAGAAAGAAAGACATGGACATCTTGGATGACATGGGGGTGAGTAAATTATCAGCAAAAGTTTTTTTTTAAAGTGAACTAATCCTTTAAGCCAATCACAAGCTTTCTTCAGATTTTCCCAGAATACACTGCACTGCACTTTTAAACATCCCACGAATCAAGAATGGACATCGAACGAGCAGATCATCTGGTCAAAACAACTCAACATTCATTGTCATGTGATCAAAAAACGCTGTTTTTCTTTTAAATTAATACCCTGTGTGTGTCAATATAAAGAGAAACAGAATTTAGGTTACATCAGCACAAAGAAATTTGAGCAAATGTGCAAACATACATGATTAAAAACATGCTGTCAGGCATCTGGCTTTCTGTGAAACCTCTGCTTCACATGAAGAGTATGCGTTTGCGAGGTCAGGCTGAGACGCAGGGTGTGAGACCCTGTGAGAATGATCACATGATTCTGACGCGAGATCAGTGTGTGTGTCTGAAATGAGCAGTCACCTGTTGCGATGGTGATGAGCACCTGAGACTCGTTCACGATCTGCAGACCTGACTGACTGACAGCTGAGTCTCAACGGCCTGTAAAGATGCACCACAACTAGAACAACATTCGATCTAATCGACAGAGTCGTCATGGACTGTTCTGAAGATATCAGGGATGCACGATATATCGGCCACCATATCGGTCTCGGCCGATATAAGATCATTTTTGATGTTTGCGTTATCGGCCCGATAAGAAAATCTGGCAGATATATTAAAGCCGATAAATAATGGATTGCTTGCTTCAGCTGAGACTAGGGCCCTATGATTTCCGCGATCACGGAATCGCGGACGGAATTACGGAATTGGACAATTAACGCGGAATCTAGTGTTAACGCGGAATTTCGTGGAATTTTAGATATTTGGATTGAAATTCTGTTTTTGTGTGGGAGAAGAACGTATGTCTGGTGAAAATGCAGAACGGGGGAAACAAATCTGGGCGACACAACCCCTCCCGTCATTTCAGCTCCAATGACGGCATCAAAACAATGAAAGCATGGCGAAGCGGCTCTCCACGGCGAAAAAGTTAAGAAATTTGACGATATAAGGCAAGCCCTCAGTACCGAGCCGAGCAGTTCGCACGTGACTTTTATGCAGTGTTTTTCACACACATAGACTAATTTGCGGCCACAAAATCAACTCCGGCCGCCACATATTGCGTTTCGTTCATTTTTTTACGTTATTTAAAACACGCGGCGTATTCTTTCCGTTGTATTTCCTTTCCCCGCTCTCCCTTCGTCTCTCTATCACTCACGCGTCTCTCACATACACGCACGCACACACAAACACACACCGCGTCTGTCTATGAGGCGCCGGAATGGACAAAAGCGAAGCAAACTCCGCGAGCGACACTGGGCGAGAGAGAGAGAGACAGAGTGTGACTTTTATTTAAACTTTAAACGAATATAATTTATTTTACTGAACAGTTTAAAGCTCATAACCATATTTTGTTGTTACTTGAAGAGTGCAGTGTCATGGGGCATCATGCAGTATTTGTCCTGAAAAGGCTACTGAGTAAATGTCTGTAATTTAAGGTCATTCCTATTTTATTTGTATACATTTTAATCATTAACTTTAAAAGCACACTCTTTTTATGACTAAAATAACAGTAAAGGGTAAAAAAAAATGAATTCCCAAAAATTAAAACGGAAAAAACGGAATTTGGGAAAAAATAAAACGGAATTTGGGAAAAAATAAAACGGATTTCATAGGGCCCTATGAGACACTGTTCAACATGATGATTTTGAATTGCTTTAAATATGATTGAAATCACTTCAAAAAAGGAAAATACAGTAAAGTGCAACATGCGCAGCGCAATCTGTCATATCGGCTACATTAAAATTATGATGAGAACATTATAATTGTGTGCTTGAGACGTGGATTCTAATGGTGAGACTTTAGTTTTCGTAATCAGGCTCTCAAAATTCATTTTAAAATTTGGATTTAGATTTATCGGCCAATATATCGGTTATCGGCTGTCAAATAAAAAGAATTATCGGTTATCGGACAAAATTTCTAATATCGGTGCATCCCTAGAGAATATTTGTGTGTCCTAAATGAAGAATTATACACTATGTAGCCTAGTGTATGAATGAGAGTCTGATGCCCCGCCCCCTCAAAGCTGCGACAGTCGAGTGAAGTGTCCAACGTTCCTTAATTATAAATTATCTCTAAAAGATGTTATATGTTCTTTCACACACAGAAGCAAATTGTTTGAATATGTGGTGAACTTCTACATTTTGCATGGTAAATATTACATCTGATCCATAAACAAAAATTTGCAAAATGCATAACTAAATGTAAATTATTCTTAATAGAGATGGAATCACAGAAGAAGTTATTAAAGTTAATTAAAAATAAAAAGAATTAAATTTTGTTAAACTTTATGGAGGAATTCTATATATTGTAATGCCCCCACTATGTTTACCAAATTCTATGAACCTTGAATGTGTCAATAGGAAAAAGGAAGAAATATTTAGCTTTTTGTTTTTTTACCATTCTAGATTAGATTTTTTTTTTCTCTTGTTGTTGTGGTTTCTTTTTGTTTTTGTTTCACTTGTTAACTTATTTGAGGATGTGCGATATTTGTCCTGTGAAGCATTCTTGCTGTATGCTGAAATCAGTGATTTGAATCATTTGTTTCACACACCAAAAAAAAAGTGTCCAACGTTCCCCACTTTTTTTCAGTCAGTTAAGTTCATCGTATTTAAAGTGCACTTTTTCAGTGTAATGTGAACACCACACTACTCGCACTATTTTTACCACCAAACATCACAGTGCATTAGTACGCACCTAATGTGTTTTTAGCTTGTATCGGTGCAATACAAATATGTGCAACTGAATTTAAACGCGTCTATGCGACATTTAAATTCCAATGCAATGGAAAAATTACTCTGTATTGTGATGTACATCCAAGTCCAGGGTTATTATCGTTAACTTGAACTATAAAATACATCTCTGTTAATAAAATAAAATATAAATATTAGTTGAAAAACTACACGAAAATCAGAAATGTTGCATTGGCAATAAACTGAAATAAGTTTAAGTTGAAGCACTTACATTTTTTAAATGGAAAAAAAATGTTTTTTACTAAAATTAACATGAAAATAAATATATAAAAGATTAATATGAATAAAACAAAAATAACACTGATCCCAGTGTAACGAATAATACTGTAACGATCACCGGGATAACCATCAGACGCCACTCCAACCCGGACAATCACCACACATCCACAAACTACATTTCCCATAATCCTTTGCCCAGACTAATCAGCCATGATCACATTCACCTGTATGTCATTACCTTGTTTAGCTCACCCCATATAAGCCTGGTTTTCATATTCGTTCCCGGTGAAGTCTTGTTTAGTGTTTAACAGTGGTGGAGGAAGTACTGAATCTCAGTACTTAAGTAAAAGTACAAATAACCAGAGACATATTTACTTTAGTGAAAGTAGAAGTACCACAATGACAACCCTACTTAAGTAAAAAGTAAAAAGTACCTGCTTTTAAATGTACTTTAAGTATTAAAAGTAAAAGTACTTGCATAACAATTTATTCTCTTAATGTCTATATTCTAATGATTAATAAAACAGTTAATTCTCTAACTCATTCAACCTAATACTCATATAATGATGTTCAATATGATGGAAAAGCAGTTATATTTTAAGTTTTTGTCACCATTTCTGAACAAGCTTGCAATTAGGCAATATACACATCAAGCTTACTATATACCCTTACTATATACGGTATATATATATATATAAATACACATATTATGTTAAAACGCCGTATATGACGGCGTTTGGCTGTAAACGCGATTCATTTATGGCGTAATTCTGAACCTCTTGGCTTGCCATACTAATCCTAACCATAATACACACACACCCCACATCACTACTAAACCTACCAATGCGTTTCCTATGCATGTAAAAACTAATTTTCGCGTATAAATTGCACAATAAACACACTGCGTGCTATAGAGACGCATTTAGTGTGACCGGGTTGATATATCTATGGCAACCAAACTTCACTGGTGAGACAGAAACGTGCGATGAACGGACGGTCAGGATGACGTTTTGGCAGGGGAAAAACTGATCAGAAAATTTAACGAAAATGTAACAGAACGTTGTAGAAATGTAGTGGAGTAGAAAGTATAATTGCTGCAAAATGTAACGAAGTAAAAGTATGCACTATTGATTCTACTTAAGTAAAGTACAGATACGTGAAAAATTTACTTAAGTAAAGTAACGAAGTATTTGTACTTCGTTACATTCCCCCACTGGTGTTTAAATACTGCATTTCTGAGCAATTCCACTGTTTTCCATGTCCCTGGTTCTTGATATCTGCCTGTGTCCTGGTTTTCCCGTTCCCATCTCACCCTCTGGTTTTGTTTGTTTGATTGGACTGATTTACGGTGCTCTGACCTCTTGCCTGTTTTCAACTACGATTCTGGATTACCCTTTCAATAAAGCTGCATTTGGATCCCCGACCTTCTTGTCTCGGAGCAGTTTGTGACAAATACATTTAGAAAATGGGCTGAATTGTTATTTTATGCCGATTTTAAATTAATTTATTTGTATTTATTGTAATATGTTTGAGTAAAGTCTATGTAGTGTTTTAATTTTTACATTTGTTGATTTAATTACTTGAATGTTACTGTTAAATACTATAGCTGAACATTTTAAAGTACTGTTTATTTCATTTGTAGATTATATTGTAATTTTTTTCCCTATTATTTGTAATTTGCTTCTTTGCTACAAAGATAAAACAATGAAATAAAGGTTATCATCTTCGCCCACCCCTACTTTGGTCTAAATGTTCTGTCATTCTTTTTTTCTTTTATATTTTGTTACCTTATAAGTTGACATTTAAAAAAAAAAAAAAATAGGCAATTTAGTTTTGCTGTTTTGCTCAGTGACTTATAATAAAACCAATATGAAAAAGAATTGTGATAAAAGCGCGATCTTCCTGAAAAAAAAAAAAAAAACGTTATATGATATTTTTTGCCATATCGCCCAACCAAAATTTTAAAACACTGTTTATCTCATTTGTATAATTTTCTCCTATTATTTGTAATTTGCTTCTTTGCTACAAAGATAAAACAATGACATTTTTTGAAGTTATCATCTTCGCCCACCCCTACTTTGGTCTAATGGTCTGTCATTATTTTTTTCGCTTATATTTTGTTACCTTATATAAGGCAAAATTTTTAAACTAGGCAAATTAGTGCTCAGTGACTTATAATGAAACCAATATAAAAATGAATCGTGATAAAATCTTGACCTTCCTGATAAAAAAAAACATGATATTTTTTGCCATATAGCCCAACCCTAAAATTTTAAAGCACTTTATTTCATTTGTATATTATTTTGTAATTTTTTCCTATTATTTGTAATTTGCTTCTTTGCTCTTATATGACAAAGATAAAACACTGAAATAAAGGTTTTTATAAAGGCACCCCTACTTTGGTCTAAATGTTCAGTTCAGTCATTTTGTGAAAATGAAAATGAATCGTGATAAAAATTGCAATCTTCCTGATTAAAAAAACGTGATATGATATTTTTTGCCATATCGCCCAACCCTAAAAAATGCAGTGCATATTGTGCAGTAGTAGCAGAACACACAGGCCTATAACTGGCAGAATCCGCTCCAGTATTGCAGCCCATGCGGGGGCACGCGGGCGCTGGCGGGCGGTCTGATGTCTGGTGGAATGATGCCAGTTGACTCCAGGGCATCGGGGGGGAGGAGGGCTGTGAAAGGAGAGCGAGTCTGTGCCAGGATCAGCCTGTTCTCTGGGCAACAAAAGGCGGCACACATTCAGCTAGTGCCGTGCCAACCGTAGGCCAGCGTCAGTGCCATCGAGGAGGAACTCAAGGGGAGGTGGTGTTTCTGAACAATGTGCCAGGCAGAGACACGGCAGCCAACCAGAGATCAGTGCCTGACAGAAACATGGACAGACGACAGCAGAGAGAGATGGAGGCTCATGTCTGCGATGTATTTTTAAGTGATGAATGAATGAAAGACATGTAGAGACTCTCTCCTGACATCATGGGAAGATGGTGTGTTGAAAGATGAGGTCGGTGACCAGTAAAATGTCAAATTTTGCTTAGGCTCTTCTTTTCTTTCTTTTTTTTTTACTTAGGCCGATAAGCAACTACTTAACTACGCCCTGGCAACCATGCAGAAAACCTTAGTAACTGCATAGCAACGCGGTAAAACAATTCAGAACGCCAACTGCATAGCAATGCCCTGGCAACAGTCCAAAACACAACAATAGTGACTGTAGCAATGCGCTGAAACCCAAACAGAACACCATAGCAACATCCTCTCAGGAGGACATCATAGCAACGGGGCTAAAACCACTCAGAACACTATAGTAACGGTTTAGAAACGTGATATAAATCCACTCAGAACAACATATCAACGGTTTATAAAGGCTAGAAAAACACTCAGAACACCATAGTTGAACACACAGCTAAAGAAGATCATAACAGCTGTTTAGCAACTCAGAACACCATAGCAACGGTTAAATAATGCACTTAAATCCACTCGTGGCATCATAGCAACGGGTTGGAATTTGTAAAAGCATTAAAACTACTCAGAACACCATAACGGTTTAGAAACGCGATAAAACTCACTTTAGAGAGGTGATCAGAACACCATAGTTGAAATCCAGCAAAACACTACAGGAAGGGTTTGCTAAAAAAAAAAAAACACTCAGAAGTCCACAACAACACCTTAGCAACGGCACAATAAAACAATTTTGCGTGTGGTGCAGGTAACGTTAGGCCTACAAACATTACTTAGCCTACATTTTCTTCAGAACAAAATTTCAGTTCTCCATGCAATTTCACTTGTGTTTAACATGTAATACTTATATTTATGTGTATTATAATGCTGAATATTTCTGTATGTAAACTTAGAAAACAATGCTGACCTGTGGGCGCTGTTCTGGAAACCGCCACCATTTTGTTTTAATTCAAACAGAAAATCCCGCCTGTTCCAACGGCACTTCAACAATCGCGAGCGCGCAAAATGATTGACCCGGCCTTTTCACATTTTACCTATTAGTTGGGTAGACTTCTATAGCCTAACTGTGATCTGAATGAGGAAATACATTAAATATATGTATTGTTTGTCTCCCATTTGCTCAAACAGCAAAAGAAAAACTCCACAATAGTGTTTTCACAACTTTCATAAATAGGGGGGAAATAGAGAGATTAATAACATGTAGATCTGTCACTCTCATATAGCAGCAGTATTAGAAACACCCTCACAATAGTTTAGTTTATTTATTTATTTTATGCAAAGCTAATATAATACAAAGAATAGTGTTATAATTGTATACATTTAAAAATACATATATATTAAAAAATTGCAGGATTCACGATGCTCGTGACCGTTAAAACGCGTCATCACAGTCAGTGAAAATAATGTTTCTGGTTGGAATAAAAGTGACGGGCCACTTCTATTTTTGCTCCTTTTTTTAGGGCGTATCGTAGGGTATATTTTTTTAGACAGACTGTATGATTTCACACGACACCTGCTTCATCTCTCAGCTAGACTAGTAGTGATGCGAATTCCCCAAAACCCTTTCAAATGAAGAGCATCGCGTCTGATCTTGACTCCAGTCCAGTGTAATGCGGTTTGAAAACCGATCGTTCATTTTGTTGACTCTTTTTATTTGAACTACCGTCCTAATCCAGAAAGCAGCTCCACACTGACCGCTAACGCTGAACTGAGCCCTCTTTCCTACACTTATTATTACATTACTGAACATGTTTCATTGCCTTCCAACATCCTGTTTAACCAAACCATCTGACCTCGAGTCTGTTAAAGCGCTCAACATCTACAACACACTCTCAGTAGTGCTTCAGATCATCAGGCCTGAGTTCACTCTTTTACACAACAATTGCAGAGCAAAAATGGCATTATACCCCCAAAATATATTATACAGAGAAATGAACCTCAGATGGACCCGCGAGGGTTTATGAATATAGGTTATGCTGAATCTGCCGTATTAAATATGGTCCACGTGTACATTATAACATACGGATTGAAATATATGACTGCTTTAATTGTAGAACATGAATTAAATGAAATTGTAAAAATGTGTAAATTGAAAATACACATTTACCTTTAATTTAAAAAAAGCATAATTCGTTTTTTATGAACGTTTAACAAAAATAATGCCTGTTGTCCGTTATTTAATTAGCAAAAAGTGTCATTTGCATGAAACGTGTCGTTTTAAAAAAGCACTGTACATATTTAATTTAGCCTTCATAATGAGTGTTTTACAGCTTTTTTAAAAATATATATAAACAGAAATGTATTTTCGTGTGTTATTTATGCTCAATCATAAGCCCAAAGAAAAAAAGCGCGTTCATGAAAACCCCTAACAAATATTCACAAATTAACCCCCCAAAATAGCTTGCAGAATTAAATTAGAAATAAAAAAGATTTTGGTTGTGACCGGCGCATGATATTAGCAGCATTATTACATTGATCATTCAATAATAACCAAATGTGTAATAAAGCGTAATTTAAATAGTGAGTTTATGCGCGACTTTTTCCAATTATTCATCTCGATCGATTCAAGAGACTAAAATTCACAAGAATCCGAGATTGATCAGATTTATCAATAATGTTTTTATTCTGTTGTTGTTATTAATATCCTGATTTTAATAGGCTAATTAAACAATCATGACAAATTAAATAAAAAAGTCACATATATTAGATATTTCGTTTTTCTATAAATAGGCTAGACCTAATAATCAATATTTATTTAATAAACAAAATATTTAGCAGATATACTGAATTTTCCATTACTGTTTTTTCCTCATATTTTCCAAAGAAATATATAGTTTGCGTTTTAAATATAGTGTTTTAAACGTATGTTTTATGAAAGGAATTTGCATTTATTCCTTCATGAAAACACGCCGTTGTTCAAATGATTTCATCATATGTATTTTCATTTTAATGTAAATGATTGTAAATTGTCAATTATATGATTTTAACAAATGAAAGGATAATATTCCAACCAAACGCGGTGGGTTTTGAATGGCTTTATCAATAAACCCGTTATCATTTTTCGTTTCGTTTTTACATAGCGAAGCTCCTCTCACAGGAACGCGCTCCAGACGCGCGCCCGCGGACACGCGCTGATTACCTGGCGTCTGCTGCCACCCAGCGGCCAGAACAAGAACAACAGCACATTATTTTCAAGAAAAATTGCACCAAAAATGCATTTAGAGTCATGTAAAATTATGTAAAGGCAAGAGTTTCAGCTCTGAATGTTAGGAGAGATAGACAGTAGCCACATGCCTTTGAAAAAGGATCGACTTTATTTACAGGAACATTTTCAGGAGGTTTTCAGATAAAAATTATTGGTGATACACGGCCTCATTGAGACAAAGCTGTATCTTCTCTCGCTCTCTCTCCCTCTGATGGCGAGCTGAGGGACGTATCCGGCGCTCAGCTCCGTGTGTGTGTGTGTGTGTGTGTGTGTTGATTTTGCCCAGTCATGTTGGCGGAGAGAGACGCCCGTGGAGAGATTGCAGCAATATGTCGTGTCGTCTTTTCCTCTTCAGTGACTTTCTCCCTTCTTACCCACAACCTGCATTTGACACACGCAAAACATCAAATCCAGCACATTTAACTTCCGTCTTGCTAAGCAATACATGTTTAACCTGACAGTGATTTCAGACAGACTGGATTCATCAGGATTTGATTGAATGTTGTTAAGTGGGTTATGATATTATTGTTGGTTAACAGTGTTTACTCACCCGTTTGAAGTCGTTCATGTTTGTTGCCTGGACAGGAGTGCCGATAAACGTCAAATAGTTCACTTTTGTCGTCTCCTCGTCTCCTTGGTTTGACTTGATAAATAACTGAAAATAAAAACAGGTGGAAAATGAGAAACTCAAGGGGCTCAAAATACCATAATATTAAATATTATAGATTATAAATATTATAGTTCACCCAAAAATGAACTGTGTTAT
Source organism: Rhinichthys osculus (assembly GCA_029959095.1). Taxonomy (NCBI): domain Eukaryota; kingdom Metazoa; phylum Chordata; class Actinopteri; order Cypriniformes; family Leuciscidae; genus Rhinichthys; species Rhinichthys osculus. Next base: position 39,268,059 of record JARWKJ010000014.1, read on the forward strand.
CATTTATTCTCCCTCATGTTGTTCTAAACCTGTATGAGTTTCTTTCTTCTGTTGAACACAAAATAATATATTCTGAATGTTGGTAACCAAACAGTTGATGGTTCCCACTGACTTCCATAGTATTTTTTTCATACTATTAAAGTTAATGGGAATTTTTTTCATACTATTGAAGTCAATGGGAACAAGCAACTAATTTTTTTCATACTATGGAAGTCAATGGGAACCAGCAACTAATTTTTTTCATACTATGGAAGTCAATGGGAACCAGCAACTATTTTTTTTTCATACTATGGAAGTCAATGGGAACCAGCAACTAATTTTTTTCATACTATGGAAGTCAATGTGAATTTTTTTCATACTATTGAAGTCAATGGGAACCAGCAACTAATTTTTTTTCATACTATGGAAGTCAATGGGAACCAGCAACTATTTTTTTTCATACTATGGAAGTCAATGGGAACCAGCAACTATTTTTTTTTCATACTATGGAAGTCAATGGGAACCAGCAACTAATTCTTTTCATACTATTGAAGTCAATGGGAACCAGCAACTAATTTTGTTTCATACTATTGAAGTCAATGGGAACCAGCAACAATTTTTTTTTCATACTATGGAAGTCAATGGGAACCAGCAACTAATTCTTTTCATACTATTGAAGTCAATGGGAACCAGCAACTAATTTTTTTCATACTATGGAAGTCAATGGGAACCAGCAACTATTTTTTTCATACTATAGAAGTCAATGTGAATTTTTTTCATACTATGGAAGTCAATGAGAACCAGCAACTAATTTTTTTTCATACTATGGAAGTCAATGGGAACCAGCAACTATTTTTTTTCATACTATGGAAGTCAATGGGAACCAGCAACTATTTTTTTTTCATACTATGGAAGTCAATGGGAACCAGCAACTAATTTTTTCATACTATGGAAGTCAATGGGAATTTTTTTCATACTATTGAAGTCAATGGAAACCAGCAACTAATTTTTGTCATACTATGAAAGTCAATGGGAATTTTTTTTCATACTATTGAAGTCAATGGGAACCAGCAACAATTTTTTTTTCATACTATGGAAGTCAATGGGAACCAGCAACTAATTCTTTTCATACTATTGAAGTCAATGGGAACCAGCAACTAATTTTTTTTTCATACTATTGAAGTCAATGGGAACCAGCAACAATTTTTTTTTCATACTATGGAAGTCAATGGGAACCAGCAACTAATTTTTTTTCATACTATTGAAGTCAATGGGAACCAGCAACAATTTTTTTTTCATACTATTGAAGTCAATGGGAACCAGCAACCATTTTTTTTTCATACTATGGAAGTCAATGGGAACCAGCAACTAATTTTTTTTCATACTTTTGAAGTCAATGGGAACCAGCAACTAATTTTTTTCATATTATGGAAGTCAATGGGAACCAGCAACTATTTTTTTTCATACTATGGAAGTCAATGGGAACCAGCAACTAATTTTTTTCATACTATGGAAGTCAATGGGAACCAGCAACTAATTTTTTTTCATACTATTGAAGTCAATGGGAACCAGCAACTCTTTGGTTACTGACATTCTTCATAATATCTTTTGTATTCAACAGAAGAAAGAATCTCATACAGGTTTAGAACAACGAACATTTTAGTTTTTGGGTGAACTATCCCTTTAAATAAGATGAACATTTAAAGATGGACTATTTTTTACAAAAGTTGCAAAGATTATGTTTGGATTTTATGGATGTGGAATTTATACAATGCTAAAAGTATTTTAATATGCTGAAATGAAATCTTGTAGTTATTTTTTTATTTATTTGATATTCTTATTATGTGTATACATTTCTATTTATTTGATGTATTTTTTTTATGTATGCAATTTGTATTTCAAGAAAAATATGCTATATGGATTGAATGACGAGTGTACTCGCACATACAGTCACACTGTTGACGTTCTGAAACTTGACGTATCGGAGCGGGATGAGTCCGTCATCTTTGTAGTCCTCCTCGGACAGATCCAGCGCCTGCGTGGCTTCACTTCTCTCCGCGTCATCGAAACCCATGGAACGAGGAAGATTAATGAAGATCTTCACACTCTTCGGGGCTTGAGCTGAAAACACATGAAGAGACGATACAGCGGGACACTGTTTATATCAGCTTGTACCACGATAATAGTTGAACAAACTCAGGGTTGCAGGATTAGTTGAGTTGACCAAACCAAACCAACCAGGCTTTGACCCTGAGTTCAGGAGTTTAGGTGTGACATCAGTAGTGAACAGCCAATCACACGCTGAGAAAGAGTGAAACTGCGATTCATTTCTCACGAAATTAAACATTGAGTTTTCAAAACTCAAACATTCGTAAATATACGAGTAAATATGAGAGTGATTTGCGCGTAAAGAGACCTTCCCGAAAACTCATCTCCTGATTCACAAATACTTCGTAAACGTCAGATGTGATAGTGAAATGTGTGTGTGTGTGTTAATGAATTCCAATCAGTCGTAAATGGGACGCGCGTGCACGCTCATTCTCAATTACCATAAACCCCGCCCATTAAATCCGACTGACAACTATATATGGGCATCATATTATGACACCAAACGAAGGATTTCAACATGTCTTCTCAAAAGCGAATGAAAAAGAAACATTTCTCAGATGCAGAAATCAAAGTTTTATTATCAGAAGTTCATTCAAAACACCACATTTTATTTCAAGCGTAGGCTATAGTGGCGTATCAGGTCCTAAAGAAAGAAGCTTGGCAGCAGATTACAGATGCAGTTACTGGAGTTTCATCTGGTAATCAAACAGTCCCAGAAGTAAAAAGAAAAACCGGATGCAATTACTATATATAATATTTTTTCTAAATGCTGTGTAAATATGTACCCGATTAAGGTGAATTAAAATGCATTAATGAGCAAAACGTTCGGGTGTTAAGCGCACTATTTACGCGTGGCTGGGAGCAGGTGGAGATTTCTCTCGTACCAACTAACATTTGGAAAATAAGAACATTTTAATGAATCCGAAAATTTACGCCAGAACCACTTTACACACGATTCACACAAATTCGTTCTGCTCGTGTTTCATGAACGAGACTCATTGAAATTCATTTCTCGCGCGATTCACTTAATAAATAAAAGTATTAAAATATCAAGAACTTAAATTTACACCGCAAGAAGAAAATAGCTGTCTATGAAAGAGGACAACTAAAAGAAAAGGTCTCGCTACTGTATATCAGTGCAAGTTGTGAAGTTATACAGTTGATAAAGGTATAGAGAGAATTGAACATTTAAGCTCATGTCATTTTATAGCTTCATCTATTGATTCTATAGCGTATTTATATTACCTTTATATAGTTAAAATCTGCGTAATTATAATAATCGATGAACTACAATTGTGCATGTGTGATTGATTTAGGGTATAATAACTACATACATAATATCTAAATCATATAAATGTATTATTCTAAATAATAAGCATTACTAAAAGTCAGACATGTGACACTTTGCTCACAGCTGATTGGTCCAAGTTCGGTTCGGATCCGATTGAAGTTCTTGCTCAAAATGCCTGTTTAGGAAACTTATTAAATGTAAACACATTAGGATTGTCTGAATGTAAACAGAGGAGTATTAAAAATATCAGATCATTTTGCATAATAAATGCAGCTGTTGTTTTCTATTCTACTCTTAAGTTAAGTAACAACATTATTGACGCGAACAAAATAGAGAAAACCTCTAATTCTTCTTGATTTATTTATACAACTTACATTTACAGATTACATATTTTGATATACCTGAACGTATCAGGAGGTTTAGCTTTTTTTAATTATTATTGTCTATATTAGTTTTAGTAACAAGTTAAACTAAATAAAAAGGATAAAAACATGCAAATTACTAGAGGTTCTGACAAAATGTTAATTGCTGCAGTGTATTTAAAAATAATTAATTAACCAGAATTTATTATTATTTTAAAAAACGGTTTTAGTGAATGATTCAGCGTTTTTGAACGAATCTCTTGAGTGAATGATTCAATGACTCACACACGTTTAACAGTCGCTTGTCTCCCCCTACTGGTGTAACGATGTAATTAATACAATCTTAATTTGAAGCATCAAGTTACTTTCTAAAGGTGATTTACTCTATTTTGATCGCTACTGTAGACATCAGTGTTTATATCTGAACTATAATCATTTATTCCAGTGCTTCTGTGATCATATGAATGATTGTAAGACAGAAATAATGAAACTGTGTGGTTGAAAAGGCTGTTTGTGAAGCTGTTTCATATCTACACATGACACTGGCTCTCTCAGGATCAGAACGCAGATCTGAATGTTCGCTGTGATTTTATCAGAGGTTTAATAGACACAGGAGAATCACTGTGAATTAGGAATGAGATCGTGTGAGTGTTTGCAGGGTTCCCACACCTCGAGTAACTTCAAATTCAAGGACCTTTCAAGGACTTTCCAGGTCCAATGCCCTCAAATTGAAGGACTTAATGTGGAGACACATTTCTTGTGTCCACAAACAAACGTTGAGGTATCATCGTAGTAGTTTTGTGTGCGCGTGAACGTCATGGCAACGTACAACACAAAGTACCTCACGCGGGAAACAGTTAACTGTCACCGTCCCACAGGTGGGACGTTTGCCATTATATTTTTAAAACGATAATATCTTAGTAAAAACCTTAAGTAATATTGACAAACTATATATCATTTGAAAGCTTACAATCTCTAGTTTCCATATTTGGTGATTGATTTTCAAAATAAATTCCAGAGGAGCCGTAATTTATCAATTTGTAACAAGAATATTTTCATACTCCTAAGACCTTATTTTGAAATAGCAATGAACATGAAAAATCATGAACAAAATTGTAGAAACCTAGTTTGTTTTCATGCCAAGAGTTCAAAAGATAGCATCCATTCAATTATTTAAGGAAAAAAAGGTCTGAAAATGTGACACCTTGCACATGAAGATAGCACATTATTTTAGAATTTTACAGTCAAAAAATCAAAATGTGTGAAAAACACCTATTTTAGCTTCAGGTTCTGAAGGGTTAAGTGAATAGTTGAATAAAGTCGTTATTTTTGTTTGTTTTTTGCGCACAAAAAGTATTCTCGTCGCTTGATAAACTTAAGGTTGAGCCGCTGTAGTCACTCGGACTATTTTAACGATGTCTTTAATAACTTTCTGGGCCGGCCAGTTTCAATCCCTTAGAAGCCTATGGAGGAGTGATCCAGCTCTCAGATTTAATCACAAATATCTTCATTTGTGTTCTGAAGATGAACGAAAGTCTTACGGGGTTGAACAACATGAGGGAGAGTCAGTACTGACAGAGTTTACATTTTTGGGGTGAACTATCCCTTTAACGTAACGCATAAATGCGAGTAACTAACGTAAATCAAGCAAGCTAGTGTGCATAGGCCACGAAGTGTTGGTGAAATAACACATTAGCGGACAGGAGGGAATAATATGGAATTGTTTCCAGAAAACATCTTGCACAAAATTAACTCAAGCACTTTCAAGGACTTGTATCTATGCGTGTTTATTTTCAAAAAAACTTTCCAGGGCCTTGAATTATTATTATTTTTTTTCAGATACACAAGCTTTCAAGGGTTTGGAGGACCCGTGGGAACCCTGTGTTTGAATTGAGATCTCGATCTTTTAATGTCAAGCAACGAGAGCTGGTGTCTTACCGAGTTCAGCAGAAAGCAGTTTCAGGGAGAAGAGTTTGACGGGTTGATTGAAGGAGATTGTGATGAGAAGCTGCAAACACACACAGAAGGATCAGTCATAAGATCAACACTACAGATCATATTAACACACTCGAGAACTCACACTGAGAGTCACTGAGATCTGATAACAGATCAACACTACAGATTCACTTTCAGTTTAACAGCCATTAGATACGGCAACGAGACTGGAAATAAATACAAGCTGAAGCACTAAAATAACTGGAAATAAACTAAACTTAAACTGAACTAAAGATAAATTAAACCTAAATAGTAACATTAGGGAAAAGAAAGGCTAACACTTTAATTAGATAATGTCAACAAATTAAATATAATTGTAGTTTACATAAACTAATAATGAACTGCAGTTCTACGGCATTTATTAATATTTGTTAATGTTAATTTCAACATTTACTATTACATTATTAAAATCAAAAGTTGTATCGGTTAACATTAATTCATGCACTGTGAACTAACATGAACAGCTGGATTTGTATTTACTAATGTTAACAAAGATTAATAAATACGCATGTATTGATTGTAATCAGTTAATATAATAACTAATGTTAACAAATAAAAAAACTTGTGAAGTGTTACCAAAAATTGAAAAGGCACATAACAACATTAAACTAAAATTAAACATTGTTTAATTAAATTAAATTAAAATGTAACAATTTACCAAATTAAAGATTGGATGGATAGATGTAAACTAAATCATTTATTTATTATAATATTAATAATAATTCATCAATAATAATTTATCAAATCAAACTAAAATGAAAACTGAAAATGTAAAAATAAAAAGGTAGTAATTCAAAATATTCATAAACACTAGAATAGTATATAAGTAATACTAAAATAACACATTATGCAGTGTCTGACTATTCATAGTTAATTAATAACAATAGATAATAATCAAATCATAAAAAAGTCAAATAAAACACTAAAAAAATATTTAACTATTTTATTTGTTATTCTGCATGTCATGTAACCATTAACCAACATCAGAGAACATGTGACTTAGTTGTTAAATTATTGAAATATTAACTTTGAATCCGAGATGGACTTTATTTTAGCTCAAAGGGGTTCGGCTGTCAAAAGTTCGCTAATCCTTGTGACACCGCTAACACAGACACACACACACACACACACACACACACACACACACACACACACAGTTAGTTCCTTTGCATGTGAACATTGTATTAAAGGGCTGCTTTTCACAAGATGTATAATAAGTCTCTGATGTCCTCAGAGTGTGTGTGTGAAGTTTTAGCTCAAAATACCCCACAGATATTTTTATATAACATGTTAAAGTTGTAAAAACACACCGTTTCTGTGTCTGTCCCTTTAAATGCAAATGAGGAACTTCAAGAGCTCGTGTCCTTTTACCTCACACAGACACACACTGAACATTTCAATAACTTTTAGCCTTTTATGTTCAAACCGGAGTCATAAACATAACCTTTATTTAAAGCTGCAGTCCGTAGCTTTTCCTCTTTGTCGCCATCTCTGTTTAAAGTCTGCAATTGCAGTCATTCGCGGAATTATTAATTTTACGTGAGTTGTACATCGGCATGAAACAGCGCGGATGAACACAATGTTGTGAGGAGAGTGCACGTCGCGGCTGTCGGTCACAGCGCCGGTGTGGATATTGGCATTCAGAATCACACATTCTACTTTTTGGAAGTACAGGATGACCAACATAAGAATTTTCACCAGAAAATGTCCTCTGAACAAGTAAGTAACATTCACTTTTGTTCAGATCAACTAAGAGGAAAAATGCATTGCACTGTCTGCAGTGTCTAACGATCGCTTATCATGTCGAACCGTGCAAATTATAACGTTAGGCCTACTTTGTTCTCAAATTGTTAATGTTAACAACATCAGCCTTGCGTGATTTAATGTGTTTTATGGTTACCTGTAGTTCAGAATTCATATTCTCCATAATAGCTAAACGAGAAAGGCACAACAAAGGAAACTCCATAACTGTGTGAATTAAGAAAACGTACTGTTACACGATTGAACTATTGAAATGTCTTTCTTGTTCAGCAGAAAAAAGCGTCTCTTCTTCCGTTTCGAACCCCTTCAAAACACGGAGTTCACGCACTTTTCAAAAGCCCTGCCGATGTTTAAATCCTTGTGTTCGCATGAGACGGTTTCTTTCTCTTTCTCTAGCCACCTTAAATCCGAAGTACGAAGTCTTTTGGGTTTTATAACTGCTGAATCTCCAGTTGACACTGATGATTGTTGTTTGGATCTTTCTGGATGCCATAAGTTTAATCATGTAAAGTGCTGCGAGAAAAGCCTATACATCTAAACCTCTCGTCACGCGCAGTATAGCCGGCTAGCCGAAACTCCTTCTTTATGTGTACGGGTGTGACGTAATGACGCAAAGACATGCTTGAATTTCCCGCGGAAACCCACCAGTACCACTGGAATTAAAATCATTATTACAAGCTAACCGTTTTGAATCGAGCTACGGCAAGCAGAGAGTTTTGACCACTGGCTGAATATGTTTTTTTTTTTAAATAATTATTTTGGATTATTTTTAACTTGAAAAAAGCTACGGACTGCAGCTTTAAACAGGAAATGTCCCATTAAGACACAGTCTCTTTTACAAGGGAGTCCTGTATAAAAAGATGGAGAGACTCAAGAAGAAGTGACAACATGTAGAGCAACAGGACATCTCTGAATGGTTAGTTGGTGAATTTATGTAGCTGATGTGTCTATCTTCTAGTCACTGATTAGCATATTCTGTCATGATAATCTATAAATCGTGTTCTGGGGGCGGGGTTTATGTAAATTTTAGGGTTGTGATGTCACTAACCCGGGAGGAAGCTCGTGTAGTTCTTCCAGCCGTTTGTTGTAGTCCTTAAAAACGATTTCTTTAAAAGCAAATATCTCCCTTTGCTTTGAACTTTGAGCGTCGTAACTTGATGTTGCAGATGTTGTTTATGCTCACACAGCAACATTACACACTAACCCCTTTAAACCCTAAGAGTGTGTTCACCTGTTCATCACAGTCGGACTCCAGGTAGGTCGAGTCCTTGATTAAGCAGTTGTCGAAGCCACAGTCGTCGCTCTCATTGAGACATTCACAGCCCGCTTTACTCACGAACGGCATCAGGTCCATCTGAACACAACAAACGACAGTTAGACACTCGTTCACCGTTCACGAACCCCATCAAACCCAGCCCGCGTGCACTCACGTAGCCTTTGGGAATATCCGAGTCTTCGTTGCTCCCGGGATCGTTCTCCACATGCTGTTTGATTTTCTCCTCCAGCCCGGAAGCGTCTGCGCCCTGATACTGGTCCACGCGCACTTTGTTTCGGAAAAACTGGAACGTCGGCGTCGCTGAGATATTATTGGCTGCGGCTGTTGCCTAGGAGACGGAAAATAAAACACTTTGGTCACACTGTACAAGATTACGTGATTGGTAAGTCATACCAACTTATATTTCTACATTACTTTGACTTACTTTTATAAGCTATACGAGATTCAACTCGATTTTAAGTCAATTCAATATAATTAAAGTTTAAATGACTTTACAGCCAATTAGATAGAAAACTTGTTGAAATACATAAAACATACATTTTATGTTTTACAGTGGTGTTATTTTAGCATCATTTAGATACGATTATCAATATTTTAACATTTTAGGTCTTACATAACGCATTTTAATCAAGTTTTTGTCATTTTGATGCGTGTTTTTGCCATTTTTATTAGTTTTTTTGGTAACACTTTACAACAAGGTTTCATTAGTTAACATTAGTTCTACTTCAACAGCGTTTATTATACTTTGCTAATGTTCATTTCAACATTTACATACTAATATATGAATTACATGTATTACTAATACATTATTAAAATCAAAAGTTGTATTTGTTAGCATTAGTTAATGCACTGTTAACTAACATGAACAAACAATGATCAGCTGGATTTTTATTAACTAACATTAACAAAGATTAATTAAAAATTAATTAACAAATGTATTGCTATTTGTTAGTTCATGTTTGTTAATACAACAACAAATGAGCCCTTATTGTAAAGTGTTACCGTTTTTGTTTAATGTCTAGTTTTTATACATTTTAGTTTTATTTATCTAAGTATATCAAGTTAATCTGAAGGAAAATAACGTCTCACCTGACAGACGTGAACGTCGACTTCTAGAAACACAACCTGAGGGTATTTGTTGCTCAACATGTTGAACGCTGGAGCTATTCTGACACAAGGACGACACCTGGACAAAGAGAAACCATCCTCGGTTAAACATCATCATCAACGACCAAGAACTAGGACACTTTTCCCTTAAAGTCGGCAATTCACATTAGCCTTGTCTTCTCTATTGTGCCATATATCTGTGAGAAACACTTCTGGAACAAGAACAGATGTGGGAGGGGCTTGATTGGATGGTTGTGGTTTGCTATTGGCTGATCTCCTGTGATTGACAGGTTGCACCGCCCTTGTCATCAGAGACGAGATTCTGGAAGGGGAAGTTATTCTGGTTTCAAGGTTAACAACACAATAATGACGTGCACCCATACATCATTTAGAATAAACACTGGAATATTACATATATACATAAGAACTGAAAGTGACTTAAATCTGTTGGTTTAAAAACAACTAAATTCTGACAGCGAATCATCTGATTAGTGATTATACCTCCTGACATCGAATTACATAAAAAAATTAATTTACTAAGAAAATGTCCTCCTAAATATTATATGGATAAGTTATAAACTACATATTTAACCTGACAATTCTTAATTCATTGATGATGTTAATATTAATAACAATTAAATCATAAAAATGCACAATTAAGGTAAATTAATATACAAATATTTCTTAATAATAATCAGTGTTTAGTGATAATTATTTAATAATTATAGATTATTAAAACACTTAAAAAAATTGTAAATACTTCGTTTGTTTACCTGCATGTCATGTGACCGTTAGCCAACATGTGAATGTGTTGTTAAATTATTGAAATATTAACTTAAAATCTCAGAGGGACTTCAAGGAAATATGTTGGGGTCAAAGGAGTTCGGCTGACAACAGAGCAACAAAACACAGTTAGGTCTTTCAACACGTGTGTGTGTGTGTGTGTGTGTGTGTGTGTGTGTGTGTGTTTTGCTAAGTCATGCCGGTGTTGGTTCTTGTCCTTCGTTCAGTTTGTGTCTCGAGTGGCGGGTCTGTTTGTACTGTTCTGACCCGGCTCGGACTCTCTCACGGTATGTGTGTGTTCTCGGTTCTGTCAGGTTCGGCTACAGGGGCCTCACACACACTCACACACTCACTCACTCACTCACTCACCCGCTCATGGTGAACTTCACCACGGCCAGCCTGGACCCTGCGCCGCTCAGCTCCGCCTGGAACTCCGAGTCATTCCCGATCACCTTCACCCCGACCATGACTCAAACACACGGGGAACGAATCGCTGATTAGCGTTATTAATCACCTATAATCGGTCAGATTGATCAAAAATCACTGAAACGCTCGGCGCGGCACGACAATTGTCCCGGAACACACTTCCTGTGTAGTGATGACGAAGACGGCGGGCTGACCAATCACAGGCGGCGGTGCCCGGTGAGCGTCATCACTGAAACCGTTCATGGGGTGTCGCAAATTCTCAGCAACTGTCGTGCGGTACAAATGACTACTATTTATGTTATTTTTATTTATTTACATTTATTATAAATTAATTGTTCACTCAGCTTCTATGTATCTATGGGTATGTTTTTTGAATAAAAATAAGAGTAAACACTTTTGTTATTTTTCTTCATTACGTTTGTGTTTCTATGGTGACGGGTCAATTCAACTTGACCTAAACATGAGCAGGATCAAAACTTTGATGGTTTTATTCGTAGTTTCGTTAGTTGCGCTGAACCAGACGACCGCTGAGTACGGTGTGTTTTACTCTAAATATATATATTATAATGTTATTCTCATTAAGAATAAACTGTTAATTTGGTTGCTAGATTCCAACCATTGCGGTCAATAAACCGTTTCTCAATCAGAAAGTTGACTAGCCACAAAAAAAAAAAACATGTTAAATGTGTCTCTTTACATATATGGATTTAGAGCTCAACTGTTGATCTGTCGTTATGAAATTTTTTTTCTCTACTTTCAAAAATGTGAAATATTCTGTGATGCTCTTGTTTATTTGCATGTTTGTTTGTTTTATAGAGAAGAGATCACAGGAGAGCAGATTTAGTGTGGACTCGTTAACTAAGAAAAATAAGGAGCTAACAAAGTTGTATCCTTTCTTAGAGCCTTTCAAGGGACGACAAGAGCAGGTATGATCATAACCACTGATCTATGAATGTATAAGATCACGAATTATAACCGAGAAGCTCAGATCATTTCACAGTGAACTACTGTGTGTCAATGGTGTCTGTGTAAAGTTTAGAGTCATAGTCAGTGTTAAAAAAATTAAGATTAATCTATATGAATAAAATAATACAAATAATATATTATAAAATTGTTCACTACACTACAAATTGCTTAAAATGAATAATAAAAATTATAGTTACAAAAATAAACTATAAACAATTGCATTTTGCCTACATAAAGAAATAATACATCTAACAGTGCAATACTATAGTGAGTAAAAAACTATACAAAACATTTTCATCGAAATACCCCCACAGAAAAAATTGACACACAATAGCATTCAAAAGTATTAGAATGATTTTTTTAAGGCTCTCCTGCTCACCAAAGCTGCATTTATTTGACATAATACAGATACAAGTTTGGGGCCAGTAAGAATTTTTTTTTTTTTTTTTTAAAGAAATTAATAAAGACGAAAAAATAATAAAGTTAAAAAAAGATCTTATTTCAAATAAATGCTGTTCTTTTAAACTTTCTACTCCTCTAAGAATCCTGAAAAATAAAGTGTATCACAGTTTCCACAAAAATATGAAGCTGTTTTCAGCATCATTGATGATCTTAAATGTTTCTTGAGCAGCAAATCATCATATTAGAATGATTTCTGAATTATCGCCCATCTCTTCGCATAATAATATTCCACAATTTGTACTATATTTTTTTAATCAAATAAATCAAGCCTTGGTGAGCAGAATAATGTTCTTTCAAAAATTTTGTAAAAATTGTAACACACTTGTATTATGTTAGTTTTTGCACAAGCGGAAAATGTAAAGCACTGGAACGTTCTGTTGTTGAATAGTGAAATATGACTTATTGAATGAATTGTTGGTGTTGTTTCAGCTCTTGGAGACGCTGCCTGAGAATTTCCAATTGCTTCTTAAAAGCGTTATTTCCCTGGAAACGACTGTGTTCTGTGTTGCGCTCCTGTATGGAATCTTTCACCTGCGTGGCTGGGATCCTGTAAGACTTACTTTTGTGCAAAAACATTATTAAAGGGTTAGTTCACCCAGAAATGAAAACGATGTCATTAATGACTCTCCCTCATGTCGCTCCAAGCCCGTCAGACCTCCGTTCATCTTCAGAACACAGTTTAAGATATTTTAGATTTAGTCCGAGAGCTTTCTGTCCCTCCATTGTAAATGTGTGTACGGTATACTGTCCTTGTCCAGAAAGGAAATAAAGACATCATCAAAGTAGTCCATGTGACATCAGTGGGTTAGTTAGAGTGTGTTGAAGCATCGAAAATACATTTTGGTCCAAAAATAACAAAAACTAGGACTTTATTCAGCATTGTATTGTGTTCCGGTTCTGTTGTGGATCCGCGTTCAGTGCCGCTGCTGACGTGTGTCTGGTGTGTGTGTGTGTGTGTGTGTGTGTGTATTCTGGTTCTGTTGTGGATCCGCGTTCAGTGCCGCTGCTGACGTAAGACGCTGCTGACGTGTGTCTGGTCTGTGTGTGTGTGTGTGTGTGTGTGTGTGTATTCTGGTTCTGTTGTGGATCCGCGTTCAGTGCCGCTGCTGACGTAAGACGCTGCTGACGTGTGTCTGGTGTGTGTGTGTGTGTGTGTGTGTGTGTATTCTGGTTCTGTTGTGGATCCGCGTTAAGTGCCGCTGCTGACGTAAGACCCTGCTGACGTGTGTCTGGTGTGTGTGTGTGTGTGTGTGTGTGTGTGTATTCTGGTTAGAATACACACACACTGGTTAGCAGCGGCATTCTGGTCAGAATACACACACACACACACACACACACACACACACCAGACACACGTCAGCAGGGTCTTACGTCAGCGGCGGCACTGAACGCGGATCCACAACAGAACCGGAATACACACACACACACACACACACACACACCAGACACACGTCAGCAGCGGCACTGAACGCGGATCCACAACAGAACCGGAATACACACACAAACACACACACACACACACACCAGACACACGTCAGCAGCGTCTTACGTCAGCAGCGGCACTGAACGCGGATCCACAACAGAACCGGAATACACACACAAACACACACACACACACACCAGACACACGTCAGCAGCGGCACTGAACGCGGATCCACAACAGAACCGGAACACAATACAATGCTGAATAAAGTCCTAGTTTTTGTTATTTTTGGACCAAAATGTATTTTCGATGCTTCAACACACTCTAACTAACCCACTGATGTCACATGGACTACTTTGATGATGTCTTTATCTCCTTTCTGGACAAGGACAGTATACCGTACATACATTTACAATGGAGGGACAGAAAGCTCTCGGACTAAATCTAAAATATCTTAAACTGTGTCCCGAAGATGAACGGAGGTCTGACGGGCTTGGAGCGACATGAGGGAGAGTCATTAATGACATCATTTTCATTTTTGGGTGAACTAACCCTTTAAAGACCAGCAGATAACTTTCAACTAATATTATATTAATAATGTTTGTCCAGAACGTTTCCTGTGAGCTGGGTTGAACAATAGTGCTGTAAATGAAGTCTATTCATTATTCTTGGCCAATGAATACATGTCTCTCTCTCTCTTTATTGTTGCTGAATCGCAGCTCTGCCGGAAATGGGTCCGGAATAAAGAATGGACCGAGGAGTTGGAGATGGTCGAGATCGGATGATGTCCACAGTAATGTGAAAGTTCACTGTTGTGATGAAGAGATGTAGATAAATTATGTAATTATGTTTTTGAAGTTTTTTTTGTACAGTCACAAACTTTGATGAAACCTTAAACTAAATGTTTACCAAACTATTTATATATTGTTTGTAAAAGTGTAATAAATATAATATATAATCTTAATAAACTACTTCCTCAGTGTCTCTGATTTGATTAGGACTCATTCATATGTCACGTATTGAAACCAGATTGAAACCCGTTAGAAAAACTGTAATGAAATAAGATTTAAAATAAATAAACCAATAAACATTAGATTAAGTACGTAAATAATAAATAAATAAATAAATACATTACTGCACTTTTATAATTGCTTTATTTGTTTTGATTTTAGTGACTGAACCATAGACTGTAAAGGACTGAACCAACGCTAAACGCTTTTATTTAAACTCCCGCCCCCAACCTCAAAACCAACCAATCAGCTTGCCGGAAAAATCTTCATCTTGCGAATGGGCCAATCCCATAGACGGCAAATCCCCAGCCGAAACGACCAGGAAACGACAGAGTTGAAGGGTTCGCGCATGCGCACGAGTCTCTCCAGCCATCAGCTCGTGTGCCCAGCGTGCGGTGACAGACGGACGAACCGATTACCGGAGCCTTTACCCGAAAACACTCCCGAACCGAGCCGGACTCAACTCATCTGAGGCCTATAGAGCAGAACATGGCGGGCGAGGGCGTCGCACAGATGGCGATCAGTGGGTTTGATGATTAAGAAGATGACGCTGCATATTGTCTGCAGTGTTGCGTCAGATCATGCTCTACTGCACTATAATAAGTTACACATACTGTAATCTATTTATATAGACTGCAGTACACAACATACTATATATATATGGTCTTATCAGAACATGCTTTATAATATTTAATCATAAACTGACAAGATCTGTCAAATCTAACATGTGCACTACTTTAAATAAATGCTTTAGATTTTCGTAAATAAACTCTCAAATGTTGATTAATTTAAGTGAATCTGACTAATCAAAGAATAGTTTTAAATAGTGATCGGCCGGTATTGATTATTTTATAACAGATTTGCGTGTTTATGTGCTCGATAAACGATATGTATTTATTGTTTTATTTCTGGTTTTGACATTTAAACCAACAACACTGAACAAACTGATTTATTTAACACTTTTTTTCAATACGGTAATTTCACTTGCGTACAAAATAAGTGAAGTGCACTGCGTGTCACTAAAGTGTCTTTTTAAATAACAGGTAACAAATAAAGCATGTAAAAATAATTATCTTAACATTTTTTTAAAGGCATAAACTTTCTAAACCGCCTGAATAAAAATAAAAAAACATTGCTACTTTTACGTAGTTTAGTACTCCATTTATATCTTTTTTTATTTATAACAACTGCTGTAATATTAATAATAAAAGGCTAAATGCATTTTCAAAGTCTAATGTTTTCAAATGGAGAACATGAATAAATACACATTTTTTCATAAATATAAGCATTCATTTTGAATTGCGCCATTTATCTGTGAATCCGATATTACTAAACTGCTTAAATATCGGGGGAAATATCTGTAAAACCGATTATCGGTCAATCTCTACTTTTAATCCTAGTAGTGCTAGGGATGGGCGATACCAAACATTTTTCTATGCTATACCGATGCTTTTTGTTACAATAATTTTTTTTAATTAGTATGTGGTTTTTCAAAATAATGTACATTTTTACACACAAAAAGGATCATTACTCTTCAAGGAAATGTAGCCTACATCTACATGACATACTTGCCATTAATAAGAAATGTATTACAAAAGCACATTGGAGCACAATTAAATAAAAAATGTTTGTATCAATAGTTGTTATTAAATAATTAGAAAATGATTTGTTATAATATAAATATGAATGCAATTACCTAAAATACCAACAGCACAAAACATGCACATTTGCACTTGTTTTCTTAACCAGGCCGTAATTTTTCCAGACGAACTTCCACTTTCTACATATATTCGTCTATTTAGGCTTCCCGATGAGTGTCGATGTATATTAACACTGCCGTGTCGGCCTGATGCCCTCGCTGAAGGACTTGAGCCTTTTCCTGCTCTTGCTAAATGCTAACTCTGCTGTTGTTTGCTCCTGCAGAAGAGCTGTACGTGTCTGATAAACAGGGCAGTGATGTGGATGGAGACGGATCCGAGCAGAAGCCCTTTAAAACGCCACTCAAGGTGCCGGGAGATAATTCACATCTTCTCATAAAATATGATTTCGGTATTTTGTTGCATACTTTTTCATTCATATTTCCTAAATGTTCTCAGGCACTGTTGTTTGTGGGAAAAGACCCGTTCCCAGTGCTCTATGTGGATTCACAGAAGGAAGGAGAGGTGTGTAAACCTTACAACTTACTAACCGTAACAACAATAAACATATAAATCTATTGATTTAAAAGATTGGTTCCTGACATAAACCTACACTACACAAATTATTACAAAATTGCTTGTGAAATTGACATTTAAAGATTTTACCTTTATTGAATCCATTGAAAAAATTAGGATCATATAGAATTTAATGATACAAATATCATTAGAAAAAAATTATCCACTAAACATACATTTTATAAAGGGTTTATTTAGTATTTACTTGCTGATACACAATTTGAGCAGACACGAGTAAAGAAAATTATTTTCCCTGTCTATATAGTAGGGATGCACAATATATCGGCCACCATATCGGTTTCGGCCGATATTTGTTAATTTTTACAGGCCTATAAATAATGGGTTATTTCCTTCAGCTGAGACACTTCAGATGCGCACTGTTCAACATGATGGTTTTGAATTGCTTGAAATGTGATTAGAATCACTTCAAAAAAGGAAAATACAGTAAAGTGCAACATGTGCAGCGCAAGTCTGTCATATCGGCTACATAAAATTATGATGAGAACATTATAATTGTGTGCTTGAGACGTGGATTTTAATGGTGAGACTTTTGTTTTTGTAATCAGGCTCTCAAAAATTATATAAAATTTGGATTTAGATTTATCGGCCAATATATCGGTTATCGCCTTTCAAATATAAAGAAATTATCGGTTATCGGCTTTCAAATATAAAGAAATTATCGGTTATCGGCTTTCAAATATAAAGAATTATCGGTTATCGTATTGTCCAAAATTTTCATATCGGTGCATCCCTAATAGATAATGTTTTGAAATTTATGAAATAAGGCAAAGATATTAGATGTATCTGTTTTGAAAAAACCTTTTAACGCAAAATTGTCACAAATGTGCTTTTTTTTTTTTATGGTGCATGCAAAATTAGTGCATATTTAATTAATAATTATTACATATGCATATTTTGCATAAGAGTGTTTTAAGGTGATTCATAATAACTTGACAAAGTTTGATAGGAATAGCGTTTTACCTGTAGCGTATGACCTCTGGATAGTTGAACATTACGTTGTGTTTGTGTTGTCAGCGCTGGGCCGTCATCTCTAAAACTCAAATGAAGAACACGAAGAAGCTCTTCAACCGAGAGCAAATGAAGAGCGAGAGCAAAGACCAGAAGGAGGTACCTGGAACATCACCTGTCCTCCACAGACATGTAATAACTCCTGTTCTATCGATCATCTTTTGACCTCATGATTGACAGGCTGAAGATGCTGAACGCAGGGAGAAGAATCTGGAAGAAGCTAAAAAGATCACCATCAAGAACGACCCCAGCCTTCCTGAACCCAAAACCGTGAGTACTTCCTGAATTACGTTCAGAATATAATATTGATTATATAATATAATAGCACTGAGTTACAATATGAGGATGGGTAGGTGGTTTAGGGGCAGTAATGGATATAAATAATAAATAATAAACAATTGCAAGTTTACATATTACATCTTTTAATAATCTCGCAATTCTGACTTTCTCGGAATTCTGACTTTCATCTCGGAATTCTGACCTGGAATTCTAAGTTTACATCTCGGAATTCTGACCTGGAATTCTAAGTTTACATCTCGGAATTCTGACTTGGAATTCTAAGTTTATATCTCGGAATTCTGACTTGAAATTCTGACTTTTTTCTCGGAATAATGACCTGGAATTCTAAGTTTACATCTCGGAATTCTGACTTGGAATTCTGAGTTTACATCTCGCAATTCTGACTTTTTTTCTTTGTTTCTGCCTTGGAATGAAAAAGTTAAAGATATAATTGCAAAAACTTGCATTTGCGAGTTTATATCTCAATTAGGACCATATCTCGCATTCTCACAATTGTAAGAAAAAAGTCAGAATTGCAAGACAAAAAGTGATTGATTGCTATCAAAGTGCAAATGTTAAATGTTCCTTTTTTAAAGACATAAGGTTCTTCAAATGTTGGCACTTCAAATGAATTTGATCCGATTTCATATTCTCAAAGAGCATCAGTCATTGCGTTTGTAAGATGTGAATAAATGTACGCAAGGTATTTTTCAATCTGGTTGAGAAAGTAGCCGGATTCAAAGGTTTAAACCGCTAATATTTTCCTTATAAATTGATTTTTTATGGTATTCACCGCCCCTTTTAATCAGATTGAAATCTCTTTAAGGGTTGAGCTCCATCGGATCCACTGATGTAAATCCCATTAACCCATCAATCCGATTATTAATGCATTTCTAGGTTGTGTTCTGGTCTGCTTTATGAAGTTTTTCAGTTGTTTTTTCTGTGCCGCTCAGGTGAAGATTGATAAACTGGAGCCGTTCAGAGAGCAGAGGGTGAAGGTGTTCGGTTGGGTGCATCGGTTGCGCAGACAAGGTTTGTTCATCTAGAATCAATCAACATTTAATACAATATACATTTATTTAAAAATGTTTTTGCTAATGTTTTCTCAGGAAAGAACCTTCTGTTTATTGTGCTGCGCGACGGAACCGGTTTCCTGCAGTGTGTTCTCACGGATAAACTGGTACTGTGTGTGTTTGTTCATATTTTACACTATTATAATAGGTAAATTAGTCCTATCTATCCTGTTAGTTATTAGGGATCTTAGTTATGAGGATTAAGGCTAGGTGATGCCCTAATTACAAGAAAATAAAAGCGAAAATATAATTATAATATACACTACCACTTAAAACTTTGGGGTGGGTAAGATTTCTAAATGTTTTTGAACAGTCTCTTCTGCTCACCAAGGCTGCATTTATTTGATCAAAAATACAGTGAAAATGTGAATATATAGTTAAGTGTCATTTATTCCTGTGATCAAAGCTGAATGTTCAGCATCATTACTCCAGTCTTCAGTGTCACATGATCCTTCACAAATCACTCTAATATGATGATTTGCATATCTCCATATCTTAAACTTGTATTAGCTCTGAAATGGGTTGTATTTAGTCAGTTGTTTGACGATATTGAATGTAAGAAGTGAAATGCAGTGGAAGGTGTTGTTGAGATGATGAAGGGTGTTTTCTGTGTTCAGTGTCAGTGTTATAATGGACTGATGTTATCTACGGAGAGCACCGTCGCTCTGTATGGAACCGTCAAACCTGTTCCTGAGGGCAAACAGGTAATATGATTTTAATATAATAATGATTCATTTTTAATTACCTATATTTAAAGGGACTGTTCATTAAAAGGAAAGTTTACTCGCCATGTCATGAAACCCTAAACTAAATTTACTTCGACTACATTTTTATGTGTTGAATGTAACCATCCGTTCGTTAATTGTAGGAGAAAACTAGTAAATTGTCTTTTTTTGTGCTGTTCTCAACAGGTTTAGTCTTTGTGTCGACAGTTTTCTTGTACTATAGTACATCAATGACTGACTCATCGCTGTCTCATAATTATACATTAGACTGCATGTGCTTATCCAATGAGAAGACACCTGACTTAATTATTCATTCGACTGTGTGCCCTTATCCAATGAGAAGACACCTGGCTTAATTATTCATGCGACTGTGTGTCCTTATCCAATGAGAAGACGCCTAGCTTAATTATTCATGCGACTGTGTCCCGCCTAGCTTAATTATTCATGCGACTGTGTGTCCTTATCCAATGAGAAGACACCTGGCTTAATTATTCATGCGACTGTGTGTCCTTATCCAATGAGAAGACACCTGGCTTAATTATTCATGCGACTGTGTGTCCTTATCCAATGAGAAGACGCCTAGCTTAATTATTCATGCGACTGTGTGTCCTTATCCAATAAGAAGACACCTGGCTTAATTATTCATGCGACTGCG
>JARWKJ010000014.1:39293982-39316482 GCA_029959095.1 Rhinichthys osculus
CGCCTCACTGAATCGGTCAGGATCACACACACTTTCTGCCATTAACCCGTGTCATAACTAGGGCTGGGTATCAATCGCACCGGAGGAACCTTTTCAATTCCTAGAACTATTAGCAGAAGTTCCCAGATGTCGGATGTCTCGGATTTTAGTTCTAGGATCTCGTTTTGGAGGAACTAATTTGGCTCCTGCTTCAGAGTCGGTCTAAACTAGCGCTATAGGAACTATCCGTGACGTTAGTGTTTGCTGATTGGCGGAACGCACGCGAAACACCAGCACCCGCCATTTTTTAAAAGGCTGTGTAAACACACAGATTAAAGCCTATTTATTTACTCCACAAACTAACTCTACGAACATGTAAAACTGATAGATACTCACAGAGTAAAACTCTGTACCTTCACGCTGAGGAGAAAACCCAACGCGACTTTGAGGAGACCAGGCGAAACATCCTTAGCTAGCAACACGGGACATCAACCACATGGCAAACGCTAATAACGTTTCGCTACTGTCTACTTTATATTTGAAACGAACGGAAAAACCGCGATACACCAGCCACGATACGTATCGCGATACTCTCATGGCGAACCGAACACGCCCCGCCCCCTGCTGCCCCGCCCCCTGCTGCCCCGCCCCCTGCTGCCCCGCCCAGCCCCGCCCCCTGCTGCCCCGCCCAGCCCCGGGTCATTGCACCTCATGTGTTATGTGTACACAACGAATACAGGGCTGTTGCTAACCACCATTAACCACATATAATCGCAATAAGCTCAGTGTTTTATTACTTTTGATAATAAGCAAGGTGTAATCTTTCAAATTATGTCTATTTGATCACGAAATGTAAACAATAAATGCCGTTTTGGCGCTCTTAGATGTGGCGTGACAGATATCACTGTATGCATGCGGATCATCTCTTCCTCAGTTACAGAATAAACATGAATGGACACCCGAAGGTATGTTGAAAGATACAGTATACTTACTGAAAGGCATCATAACTCGTGTAAACACTCAATCAGTGTTTCAACAGCGGAAATACGTCAATAAAACGCTTAGTTTTTCACATAGCTTTATATTTACCTCAGGCAAGTCATTCAGTGTCCACAGCTTGCTGGTTTGCTAACTCTTTCACTAAATAAATGCTATATATTAGCCTATATATTATATTTTACTTAACCTGTTTATGATATCTTGATTATTTAATGTACGTTTAAAATAGTTGTCATGAAAATAACAGCAACTGTGTAAATTATTATATAACAATAACAAATTAGAGTAAAAACATGTTAATGCAAAAATTGCCTTATGTGCAGTTTACATGTTTCCATACAATCTGTTATTTGAGTGTTGATTATTATTATATCATTTAGCCTAAAAGTCTAGGCTCTGTTAAGCTTTAATGTTATAGTAATGTGCAAGTAAGGGCTGTAGTTTACAGCATTAGCAGATCATTTTGTTATCCTTGAGAAACGTTTACTTGTAAATGAATTAATATAAAGACAAGGACACAATTTGTTCATTAAAGCACTGTTTAATAAAAAATAAAAGCAATTTTAGCTTTCTAAACCCCCCCACCCCACCGAAATGAACCGAACCGAACCGAGACCTCAAAACCGTGGGACGAACCGAACCGTCAGGTTTGTGTATCGTTACACCCCTACTTTCTATGTATAACAGGTCTATCTAATAACGTGTTAGACAGGGCTGTTAGACAGATCGTAAACTAATGAACATGGAGAATGTGAGCACTGTGAGCTCAGGCTCTGGCGTTCTCAGCGCCGTCAAAATAAGTCACAACAATATGCGCGGCTCACGTCACTTCAGTTCCTACTAGCGCTGCGAATGCAACCAGGAAAACGTTCCTAGGGGAACCATTAGTTCTCGGGGAAACACCCTGGCGGCTCGTTCCTAGAAGTTCGATACTTTTTAGGCACCGACTGAATTGCCTTGATACCATCGAGTATCAAAAAACGTGTTGTCGTTCGGTACCAAATTTCGATGCAGCATGTATGATGCACCCAAATCCAGTGCCTCTGATTGGCTGTGGCGAGGCATCAAGGGGAAACACTGTTGGCTTGATGGCAACGGCTTGATGCAATGAATGACGCAGTGACACGCAAAAGGACTATGTTTAATATTCTCACAACAGCAAGCTCTACACGCAACCCGTTAAAATAAAAGTTTGGTTTAACAAAGAAACTGTGATAGAAATATATTACTCTTGTACAGTATAATGTACATCTTAATGTAATACTACTACTACTACTAACAATAATACAATTATTATTAAAACAAATTTTCTTCCATGTTATAATTTTAACAATAAACCTCTGTTGTGTGGCACTTGTTAGCCAACAAATTAAAGGGCTTGTTTAATTTTCATTTGAATAAAAGATAGATTAATGTTTTATGCCTTCATTTAACAGAAAAATTACAATGCACAACGCAGAATTTCTAAACAAAAAAAAAAAAAAAAGATTTAATTTCATATTATATTTGTATAATTTGTACACAAATTAAGTTGTTTTTATGAATTCAATTAATTAGATATGTTTTTGATTAAACCATTTAAATTGAATATAAACTAAATAAAACAGAAATCACAGAACTGGGTAAAAAAACATTGAAGAAAAAGAATTAAGAATGTAATTTTTGTTGAACTGTTAATACATTGCTGTTAATTTGAACAAGGATCATGATTTCAATTAATTACACATGCTTTTTGATTAATAAATTTTAATTTAACCATCCAAAAAAAATTAAAAACGGAATCCAGAAAAATTAAAACGGGAATAATTAAATTAACTCACATTAAACTAGCTATCTTGTCAAGTGCTGTTATCCTCCTTAAGCTGCATTAACAGTTTCCCTCTTCACATTAATGTTACTGCCTCTGCTATAACATTATCTGTTCTTAAAATTAGTATTGAAAAAAGTATCGTTCAGTAACCGGTATTGAAAACATTTTGAACATCTCGAAACAAAAATTTCCAGTAACATTATTTTTCCCTGTCTACACCAAAGCCATTGCATTCACAGCCAATCAAAACTCATGTGGTGTTTAACATGAATTTATGTGGACCAATGGGATTTCACTGTGGGCGGAGCTACCAGCCAGGCATTGTAAATGTGTGTGTGTGTGTGTGTCAGGTGGATGTGCTGATGCCTAACGTCGGGGAGATCGTGGGAGGATCCATGCGTATCTGGGACGCGGAGGAGCTCCTGGACGGGTATAAGAGAGAGGGAATCGACCCCACACCCTACTACTGGTACACTGACCAGGTAACATCTCTCACGTGCACTAGCATAGATTCAGATTACAGGAGGACATTAATATGTGTATTTAGCATGAATGCATTCAATTGATCAGAACATAATGTTACAAAAAGATTCTATTTCAAATAAATGCTGTTTTATATTCACTAAAGGATCCTGAGAAATAAAATCTATCACGGTTTCCACAGAAATATGAACTGTTTTCAACATTGATAATCAAATGTTTATAAACATCAAATCATATTTGAGTGATTTATGAAGGATCATGTGACACTGAAGACTGGAGTAATGATGCTGAAAATTCAGCTTTGATCACAGGAATAAATTACACTTTACTATATATTCACATAGAAAACAGATGATTTAAAGTGTAATAATATTTCAATGTATTTTTTATCAAATAAATTCAGCTTAAAATGAGCAGAAAACGTTCAAAAGCGTAATGTACACTTTTGAATGATCGTGTGCATCTTGATAGTTTTATATTTTCCCTGAAATGATTTAAATAGTGAATTTTGTTTTCAAATAGCTATTGTTGACAACAGTGTTTAATGTAAAACTAAAAACTAGTTAATAAATGTAATTCTATAATAATCAAGCCCTGTTTGCAGGAAGAATATTAAATTAAATGTTAATTTACATTTACATACACAAGTGTACCAATACAAAATAAACAGCAATATTTACTAGCATATACAATATTTTAATATATGACAAATGCAACGAGCAACTTGTTGCAAATTAATTGATTGATAGCGTTAAAAACAATAATGCTACCAGAGTTATCTTGAATATTGAATATTTCGACCAGCTCACAATGGTTAAAATATATTGCCGTATTCAGCGTGTAACTGTGTGTGTGTGTGTGTGTTGCAGAGGAAGTTCGGCACGTGTCCTCACGGTGGATACGGTCTGGGACTGGAGCGGTTCCTCACCTGGCTCCTGAACCGCCACCACATCCGTGACGTCTGCCTCTACCCACGCTTCATCCAGCGCTGCCGCCCTTAACCACACACACACACACACACACATCACTGCAAGAGACCAACTACAAAATCACAGCACTCACTCCCGTTGCTTCAGACCATACTTATATATTATAGACCAGTGGTTCTCAATCTTGGTCCTAGGGAGCCACTGCTCTGCACATTTTATATGTCTCCTTTATCGGACACACCCACTTCAGTTAATAAAGCTCTTTCCTAACGAGCTAAGGATCTGAATCAGGTGTGTTAAATGAGGGAGACATACAAACTGTGCAGAGCAGTGGCTCCCTAGGACCAGGATTGAGAACCACTGTTATAGACCATATTCATATATACACGTCATGTTTAAAGATCTAATCAGAAGACGGTTTGAAAGAGGATTGTGTCTGTAATGTTCAAATGTGGCATAATAAATCAATGATGATGCACTTGTGTTTTAATCCATTAGAGGACATCAGAGAGCAGCTCAACTGCACTGCTATGATTAAACCTATTACACACTCTACTAGAACAGGTTTTCCCGCTTGAATGTTGATTATTTTCCTCATATTCTCCATTGTTGCGGCTCCTCTCTTCCCAGTCTGGCAGTAACGCTCTGTTTACTTCCTGTCTCTGTGAAGCCCCTCCTTCTGAAAAGCACACTGTGCTCTGATTGGTCGGCTGGATCAGTGTGCTGTGATTGGTCGAGTGTGTTTGGGAAATGTCCCGCCCCTTACCATAACCACCAGTTTAACACACTACTGACTAACTCAACCAGGCCCCGCCCCTTTATTCTGCGTATGAATTATTATAATGAGGAATATTGTGACGTGTTCCCGGAAGAAACTCGAGACTACAATGGAGAGGTGTACCCATTATATATATAAAACAAAAGTGTTGTTATGAATAATGATGAATCTGGTGGGCTCAACTTTTTGGACCTCAATACTCAAGTCTAAATAATACCTTTAAGATTAATTGGGCTGAGCATTGTCTCGATTTGGACTTTTATTCCCCACTATATATTCTCCCGCTTTAATGGTCTGGGCTTTATTTTGAACAACTGTCCACTTTTCACAAGCAGGTCCTTTTAGCTTGGTCTCTAGTTTATAAGCATAATTTCTCACCGCACAGGTATCTAATGTGGAATAACAGAGATATTTTATATAAGAACAAGTCACTCTTTTTTGAGAATTGGGCACTCAATCAGACTCTGCTGGTTCTGTTTTTCACATCTTCCATAAAATAAAAAGAACATTTGTGCATTATTCCAGAAAGAAATTGTTTCTATTCCAAATGTTACATTTTATTGGAACCGATTTGTAATTGACTGGGAAAAGGTTTGGATGATTCCTCAGATACTTGATAGTAAACGAGGTGAAAGAAATTCACAGATATCACCTTGCTAATGGTTACATTTAAAAAAGACATCAATACAAACTGTTCTTTTGTGAAGGCCAGACCCAGGAACTGGTTTGCACTCATGGTATTGCTCACACACCAGAACATTTAGGCAAAACCTTGGCAGATTCATCATTGACCATATTTATAAAGACTTTGCCTTATTGTTGAAGAATTTTTTATTTTGCTTTTAGTAAAGAAAAGATGTACTTCATTATAAATGTATTAATTCTTTTGGCAAAATTTCACATTCATAAATGTAAATTCAGCGCTAAAAAAATAATAATTGTGTACTTTTTCTCCATGTACATTATATTAATCTGATTTCTGGCTCCAACGACAAAAAGGGAGTTAAAACTGTCAACATATGGCCCTCTTTCTCTTTCTAATGGCCCGTAAGCTTCCCCTGGCAAAACTGTTTTCTGTTTACGTGTTATAATCTTGTATATTGTTATGTATTTTGGTTAGTCACTTGTGATTTGTACCCTTTTTTGCAATAAAGATGACTTATACATGGCTTGTAGCAGAACCAGTTACAAATACCAGTAAAAAAAAAAACAGCTTTAACATCGAATCTCTTTGCTTTTCATTTCCTTGTTGTTAAAAAAAGCCTTCAAACGATAGATCAGGACAATGATATTTAGAAAGATCTTTTCCTTCACATGCATAAAGATATATATATATATATATTGACATGATAGACATTAAATATGGAGGCCATAACCCGCACAACTAAAGTTGGGAGGGAAAAAAAGGAATAAAAAATACAGGAAATAATAAATATAGGAAATTGTATTTGTTTTATCTCGTGTTGTCCTTTATTTTTGTATTATTACGTTTTTATATAAATAAGAAATATATGTACTATTATAATGTGCTTGTGTGGATTGTCAAAGTTTGTTTTTTGTGCTGTTTGATTCGCGCAAATGAAGCAATAAGCTAATTTTACACAAACCCCACGTCGCTCCTGTCCTGGCGTGATGACGTATGCGGGAGGGTGTGTCGGTACGCGGGGGCGGGGCCAGTGGCATACGTCATCACGCCGTGATAACACTGACACCGATCAGCAGCTCTATATCGGAATTTCATTGCTTTAGAGAGACAAGCAAGCGCTTGTAGTCTTCAGTTCAAGCTTTTCTTTGTCTTCCGCCGCTGGAATACGAGGAGATTTTATATCCGAGCGGTAAATAATGGCGGTTTTGGGAGGCGCGTGCCGGCTGATACAGCGTAAGTGTGTTTATGAATCTAAATACACACATGACATTCATTCATTGAGATGATTATGCAATCATAATTGTGATTAATCGTGCAGAATGAGCAGTATGAGGGCTGAAATGAGCTGTGTTTATGCCAGCTCTATTCATGAAGGTTAAAGTGTCTCGATGACTTTGCTCTGGTTTCTTTCAGCACTTTTTAACCTCTTCCGTAAATATTCGCACAGATGTTTTCATTTGCTGTTTTCAAAATGAGTGCACGAAGTTTACATGAGCGAGTCGTCAACCAAAAGCGGGAGTTAAAGTTTCCGTGGCGTTAAACATCATGTTACACAACACATGCTTTTACAACTTGCGTAACTGCGCCATCAGCGACTCCCAGCGGCCGCGCGGCGCTACTGCAGTGCTCTCACACGAGACATTATTATATGCTTTTATGTATTTCTATTTATTATCATATCATAACATGCCACTGGAATTATGTTCAGTCTGGAAGAATATAGACCAAATAATATGTAATATTATATGTACTGATCTTGATATGCTGTTAAAATTATATAATCTAATATTTAAAAATAAAAAATGCAAGAAATAAGACTTAAAAAAACACATAAAGGCAGAATGCAATATAGATATGTATAATGCCTTAACAGTACATTAATGCATAATTTATGTATAACATAAGTAATGAAATTAAATTAATTTTTGCTTAGTTGGCATTGAAAATGATATCAAAATGCAAAATATCTTTTTTTATTATTTTATTTAATCTGTAAAACAATGTTTCATGTGCATTTGTTGTTTAAAAAAATAAATGCAAAAAAGAAAAAGGCCTAAATATAATATAATTAAAAAATGCACTGTATGGTTTTATCAAGTCATATATTCCTTTATTTATTTTCATGTTATTTTTGTATTTATTTATGCAGTTTGGAGTCTTCGTAATAAAAAAATAAAAGTATGACCTTTCACACTAAAAAAGATTATCAATGCTGGGTTTATTATTTTAAATTAACTATAAAATGAATCAAATGAAATACAGACTCAATGTATTTTTGATATCATACAGGTTTTTAACAAGGCGTGGTGTTAACAATGTTGTGTGTGTGTGTGTGTGTGTGTGTGTGTGTCAGTGGTCAGGTGCAGTCCCACCGTGAGTCAGTGCACGAGTGTGTTTCTCAGACGACAGTCGACGGCCGCTGCGTTCGCCACCTCACCCACTCCAGAGACTGAAAAGAACAGGTACAATTAAACACTCTCCTCCTCCTGTGCGCCTCAAGGCCTGCTGGGAAATCACATGATCACACATGCTCAATAACAAAACTCACACAAACACTAGTTCTGTAGAAAAACATCTATTATTATGCTTTTAAACAGTATGTTCGCCTCACTTTCAGTCATGCAAGTGTCTCTTTGAATGAGGAAATTCTCCAAAGCTGTTCACCATGCTTACATTTGAAATCACCAATGAAATCTGAGCTTTACCAATTGCCCATTGGCTCTTTTATCTAGAAGGCGGGGCTTATTCTGTGATATTGCACATTGCTCTTTCTCCCATTCATATTAATACGAGCACACCGTTTGTGTACATCTAAAGTCGTTGTGTGCCACAGGGCTCCGTCTTAGGCCCGGTTTTGTTCTCCCTCCATTAGCCAATATTTTTCATATGTTGCATCAGATTTCATATCATTGTTATGCAGACGACACACAGCTTTATCTTCTAATAAAACCAGATGAGAAGGACATTATCTCTCCAGTCATTGATTGATTGTTTGTTAAAAGTCGGATGGCGGAGAACTTTATTGATTAAATGACTCCAAGACTGAAGTGCTAACAAATACCGAACAAAAATTTGGGAGCCATTTTTAACCCGGCACTTGTATTTGATAAACAAATAAACTTTAGGGGTTGTTTAATCTTGTTTATTTCACCTCCAGTTTGTCCAAATTCTGCACCCAGACTTTAAGAAGGGACTAAACAAAGTATTACTCCTGTTTTGGCTAGTTTGCACTGGCGTCTCATTGAGTATAACCTAAGTTAAATTGAGAATTGCTTAAAACTTAAGAGAGGATCATGAATTTTGTGCCTTTGTCCTTAAGATCTGCCTCTACAGGCTTTTAAATCTTTTTAAAGTTTAATTATCCCTAAACTCATCTTTGATCACCAAAATGACATATTTAAACATTTTTTTCTTTGAAAAAAATCTTTATGCCTTAAAATATCTTGAATGTAACTCGACACCCTTGCCTCATTTAGTATGCGTGGTTCTATGAATATGCAGATGAGCCCCACCTCCACTCACTCCCTCAGCTCAGAGATCCACTGGTTGACGATCACACGTTGATCTGATTGGTTACAAGGTCGTTTGTGACGTCAGAAACACCAGCGATTTCAAACCGTGTTTTTGAGACTGTCTTTGGTTCACTGCAGTTTTAAGCAGAAAATACTCAGCAATCCTGTCGACTTATGAACTTACACATGGTGTGTCTTAAAGCATATTAAAAACACCACATAAACAACATTAAAAGCTGGATTTTCACCACAGGGGGACTTTAAAATGGCCTATAACTGCTGTATACGGTTTTATTTTGTGTGAATGTATTGTTGTGTACTTTTGTTATTTGTTTTATTGCTACTTTTTTATCTCAACTTGTCTGTGCTAAAACTAAACTAACTGTCTTAAACTAAACTAGTTACAACCACAATGCTGTTCGTTAAAACTACGGTTTCAGGAAATGCCAAATCATTTAGCTATGTTGGTAACTCGCAATGCTTTCTAAAAAATCGACTCAAACATTCATTTCATCTGCAGAAAACCCAAAACAGGGATTCTGATGTTAAACATGGGCGGCCCGGAGAAACTGGAAGACGTGCATGACTTCCTCTTACGGCTCTTCATGGACACAGACCTCTTGAAACTCCCCGTGCAAAAGTAAGAATTAATAAAAATCACACACAAATCAGTGTTACGTCTCTCAGACCTTCTCAGATGTGTGTGTTTCCCGTGTGTCTCAGTAAACTCGGCCCTTTCATTGCCAAGCGTCGCACACCGAAGATCCAGGAGCAGTACAGCAAGATCGGGGGAGGCTCTCCTATCAAAGCCTGGACCATCATGCAGGGCGAAGGCATGGTCAAGCTCCTGGACGAGATGTGTCCGGAGACGGGTGAGAGACTGACGATGTTTCACACGTTTCAATTGAAACAACAGACCAGCAAAATCCCATTCATTTTCTCCGTAGGATATTGATTTACAGCCATAATGTCTAAACCATCCAAGGTAGATTGACCACGAGGTTGTGAAACGAAAGTTTCTGCTCTTATAAAAGCCACAAGCTACGAAATCAACCTTGTTATTCGCGATCTTCTGGAGAAATACTACACTACCCACAATTCTAAGCAACACTCACGTCTCTGATTGGTCGAACTCGCGGTTACCATGGCGACGTTTACCGCCCCCGCGAACGGCTTAAGCGATCTGAAGTATAAAATCGGTAGTTTATGTATTTACACCTTTTCCTTTTTTGCCGTTAGGTTAAAATGTTATTTTGAGCAGAAAAATAATTTTAAGAGGAAATGAAACATATGCCAGTGGCGCTGAAAAACGAAAGATATCGGACAACTAAAGAAAAGCTTTATTCGGTCTACCAAAAGTGAAGTTGGGCGAGGCTTATTCCAACGTAAAACGCTGTATAATTGTATATAGTTTTAATCGAATAAGGTTGGATTATTTCTATGTTGAGCTGCCTGTTCATGAAGCTGAAAGTGCACGTGGTAAAATAATATACCATTGATGCAAACCAACAGGAATCCTTGCTTTTTCTGCTCTATTATGTTTATGTTTTATGTGGGGCCCCATATTAGTTATTGAAACGGGCCCCCAGATGCTTAAGGCCGCCGCTGGTGAGCGCGCACGCTTAAACCTCTGAACACATACAGCTGCAATCTAATATACCTGGGCTCTTAAAGTGAAACAGAAATTATCCCATGATTTGCTCACCTTCCTATGTGTATATGACTTCATTTGAACCTCTAAAAAGCACATCCATCCATCATAAAAGTAATCCATGCGACTCCATTGGGTTAATAAAGCCCTTCTGAATCGGCTGTTGCTGGAAGCCAGTGATTATAGTTCAGAAAGTTTTAAATATGGATATTTTTCGTGCAGGAACCCATGGCTTTGCTTTAGAAAGCCTTTATTAACCCACTGTAGTCGTATGGATGGATTCTATGACGGATAAATGCACTTTTTGGAGCTTTTACAAAGCTGGGAAGAGCCAATATATTATTTAATTTTATATGTTCGGCTGAAAGAGGAAAGTAAAAGATGAGTAAATGATGAGATAATTTTAATTTTTGGGTGAACTCCCTTAAAAATATCTGAAGAAAATAAAGATTAAATTAAATGTATATGTACATCCCAAAACATCATGTGTTCAAGTAAACTAAAAAATTACTCTCAATGTAAAGTAAAATAACTGTATAAATAAGGACAATAAATCAGTCTGGTCATATCAACAATAAAAATAATAAATAAATAAAATAATAATTAAAAATAAATAAAAGCAGCTGATTAATTAATCAGCTAATTAATCTTCTAAATAAAAATAATAATAAAACTTAATGTGCCAGTAACTGTGTTATGATTTGGTTCTGAGCATGAAATATGAAATATTTACAACAGAATGCTTGAATTTCCAAATCATGTGTTGAGTTATTAAATAAACAAATGAATTAACAAATAATATTAACTGATAAATTATTAACTGATAAAATTAACTAAAATATTGAAATAGTATAATAATAATAAAATATAAAAGCAGCTAATATCAACAAAAGAGATAAAAAATTAATTGTGCAAAAAAGCAAGTATTCAAATAAATAATTAACTAAATTTATTGAAATGAATAACAGGTATTCAATTTTACATTAAAAAAAATTAAGTTAAAAAAGTTACATTTACATAAAAAATAAATAAATCATATAAAGTACAGTACAGTCATATAGTCGGTATAAAAAATTTAATGCACTCTTAAACATAAAGATTCCGAGACGGAATTTTCACAGCGATGCCAAGAACCATTTCTCTTAGTTCTAAGAACATTTGAATAATCTGATAAAAAGAACCTTTTGTGCAGTTGAAGGATTCTAAGGGTGTTCTTCACCAACACCAATAAACAACCTTTATTTTTAAAGTCTAATAGAAATATTTGTATTATACACAGTATTATTTCTTGACAGAATGAATTGTCTTTATAAATGAAATAAAGCTTCTATTTGTGAGGTCTGTGGCATATGAAATATTGAAAATATCAAAGCAACATTCAAATACTAATGCTGCCAAACTTTGCATTGAGACAGTCTGACGGTGTCGAGTGCCTTTTGTAACGGATCCTAAAATTATCAGAGACAAACTGACAAACTGTCGTCTTTGTGGAAAAGATATGCAGTCAGTGTTTAGTGCTGATAAGAGTGTGTGAGTGAATGATAGATGAACCTCAGAGGAGTGTCTCATACACACACACACACACACACCTCTGATAAACTCATGAATGACTTCAGTGGGACTTCCTACTTGAAAAGCGCCATATTCCTCTTTTCATAAGGTTAGCAGTTTTTCTTATGATGTAGTTATGATCCACCGTAACCTGCTTTTGAAATATTTCCAACAATATGCTGTAATGTCACCCCAAAACATCATGTGTTCAAGCAAACTAATAAATTACTTTCAATGTACAGTAAAATACCTGTATAAGGACAATAAATCAGTCTGGTCATATCAACAATACAAATAAGAAATAACTAAATAAAATAACAATTAAAAATAAATAAAAGCAGTTGATTAATTAATCAGCTAATTAATCTTCTAAATAATAATAATAAAACTTAATGTGCCAGTAACTAAATGTGTTATGATTTGGTTCTGAGCATGAAATATGAAATATTTACAACAAAATGCTTGAATTTCTAAATCATGTGTTGAATTAAACAAACAAATGAATGAACAAATAATGTTAACGGATAAATTAACTCTCAATTTATAGTAAAATATTGAAATGGTATAATAATAATAAAATAAAATAAATCAGCTAATATCAACAAAAGAGATAAAAATGTATTGTGCAAAACATGATTATTATCGTTAACTAAAACTATTAAAACATTTCTGTTAATTGAAATAAAGCTGAAATTAAATAATATATAAATATTAGTTGAAAAACTTAAACTAATGAAAATGAGAAATATTGGAATAAAATTAACTGTAAATAAATAACTAAATCTATCTAAAACTTAAATAAATGAAAATAAATAGCAATATTTAAAAAATAATAATAATAAAATGACAAAGCACAGTGAAATTACTAAAAATTAAACTAAAATTAGTATGAAAAATTAAAATATTATTTCAAAATATTAATAAAACTGGTGCAAAATAAAGGTAAATTATAATAGAATAAAACTGCAGAGTAAACTAAGCAACTAGCAGTCAACAAGTAGATCGATCTTTGTTGAACAAAAATCAACAAAGTAAAAAAATAAAAAGTGTACCTTAAATGACCCTGACGAACTAAAGATGCAGTATAAGATGAAATGTGCCATTGATAATTAATGTGTGTGATGAAATGTGCCAGTGATAATCAATGTTAATCATCTGTCTCTGTGTGTTTGTGTAGCTCCACACAAGTTTTACATCGGTTTCCGGTACGTGAATCCTCTGACTGAGCAAGCCATCGAGCAGATGGAGAAGGATGGAGTGGAGAGAGCCGTGGCCTTTACACAATACCCACAATACAGCTGTTCTACCACAGGTGCGCTCGCATACACCACTGTTTTACCCTTCAAGAGCCTTTAACAGAGTTAGGGATAGATTTATCAAACACGGCATATTAACAATCCCATAAAAGCACCGATGGGAGGGGAAAGTTCTGCGGCTGATCTACTGACAATGCGCAAATTAAAGGTGCAGTAAGCGATTTCTGAGAAACCATGTTGACAGTGGATCGGACCGAGGAGTACAGAACACTTGTAGCCAATCAGCAGTAGGGGGCGTGTCCATTCATGATGAGGGAGGAAAGAGAGAGCCAATCAGCAGTAGGGGGCGTGTCCACTCATGATGAGGGAGGAAAGAGAGAGCCAATCAGCAGTAGGGGGCGTGTCCACTCATGATGAGGGAGGAAAGAGAGAGCCGATCAGCAGTAGGGGGGGAGGGGGGGAGCCAATCGTCTGTGTGGACATGGTAATAATAAAAAAGACACAAAGTCCCTCCAGCGGGAGTTCTCCTGTATATCAGTGTCAGTGTTTCTGAACTCCTGAAACGCCTCCATTGTAGTCTTGAGTTTCTTCCGGGAACGAACACGTCACAATATTCCTCATTATAATAATTAATACGCAGAATAAAGGGGCGGGGCCTGGTTGAGTTAGTTAGTAGTGTGTTAAACTGGTGGTTATGGTAAGGGGCGGGACATTTCCCAAACACACTCGAAGCGCTCGACCAATCACAGCACACTGATCCAGCCGACCAATCAGAGCACAGTGTGCTTTTCAGAAGGAGGGGCTTCACAGAGACAGGAAGTAAACAGAGCGTTCCTGCCAGACTGGGAAGAGAGGAGCCGCAACAATGGAGAATATGAGGAAAATAATCAACATTTAAGCTGAAAAACCTGTTCTAGTAGAGACTAAAACACAATCAAGACTTTGTAAAAGGGCATAATGACCTCTTTAAATACTCTTCTCCCATAAATTTTGCAACTAAAAAGAAATTTCCTACAAATGCATATGCAATAAGTTAGGCCGCAAAAATAACTGTCCATTACTAATTTTTCACTGCGTTTCTTCAGTAAATCCTAGTAGTTTTTAACGCCTGAAGAGCGTTTGCTCTGGCTCAAGCCGTTAGTAAGTCTGCTCTTTAGGGTTTTGTAATTGCTACATATGTTTGTAAAATCATCTTTCTGAAGTGTAATCTGTGATTGTGTGTGATCAGGCAGCAGTCTGAACGCTATATACAGATACTACAATAACCGCGCGGACAGGCCAAAGATGCGCTGGAGTGTGATTGACAGGTGGCCGACACACCCTCTGCTGATTGAGGTAACACACGATCACACTGTTAAACAATCTGTTTGAGTTTAATAAACTAAAATTAATTTAATGTGTTTATCCAGTTGATTTGTCCAATGCATTTGAATTGACAAAATGTTTTTAGTTGTTTTTTTACTTTTGAAGACGCTTTGGGATGCACATTTGCCTTATTCAATATAAATATGTATTATTTTATTAATAATATTTTTTTAATTTTATATATGGTATATATAAATAGATATTATATTGACTAAATGTAAAAATTCAGAACTTTTGAAGACACTTTGGGATGCACATTTGCCTTATTCAATATAAATATGTATTATTTTATTAATAATATTTTTTTAATTTTATATATGGTATATATAAAAAAATATTATATTGACTAAATGTAAAAATTCAGAACTTTTGAAGACACTTTGGGATGCACATTTGCCTTATTCAATATAAATATGTATTATTGTATTAATAATATTTTTTAATTATATATGGTATATATAAATAAATACTATATTGACTAAATGTAAAAATTCAGAACTTTTGAAGACACTTTGGGATGCACATTAGCCTTATTCAATATAAATATGTATTATTGTATTAATAATATTTTTTTAATTATATATGGTATTTATAAATAAATATTATATTGACTAAATGTAAAAATTCAGAACTTTTGAAGACACTTTGGGATGCACATTTGCCTTATTCAATATAAATATGTATTATTTTATTAATAATATATATTTTTAATTATATATGGTATATATAAATAAATATATTGACTAAATGTAAAAATTCAGAACTTTTGAAGACGCTTTGGGATGCACATTTGCTTTATTCAATATAAATATGTATTATTGTATTAATATTTTTTATATATAATAATATTAATATAAAAAATTTGAATTGACAAAATGTAAAAAATTTGAACTTTTGAAGACGCTTTGGGATTAACAAATGTCCTTATAAATGATTAATAAAATAACATATTTATATTTAATAATTCATCTGAATACACTCTTGCTGTCATCCTATAGTTGTTTGCTGCTCTTTCCCTGTCATCATCATTATTACGTCACATCTCTTGCTGCAATTAAAGATGATTTCTGTTTTCTTCCAGTGTTTTGCTGATCACATTCGGAACGAGCTGGAGAAGTTTCCTCCAGAGAAGAGAGACGATGTGGTGATTCTGTTCTCGGCTCACTCTCTGCCGCTCTCAGTGAGTCACACACAATGGCTGACGCGCTGGTTAGATGTTTACAATGAATAGTAATGAAGTGTGTGTGTGTGTGTGTGTGTGTGTGTGTTTAGGTGGTGAACAGGGGCGACCCGTACCCACAGGAGGTTGGCGCTACAGTTCAGAGGGTGATGGAGCGATTAGGCCACTGTAACCCGTACAGACTCGTCTGGCAGTCAAAGGTCAGGATCGCTTCTTAAAGTCACGTGTCAATAGCTGTGTTTCCATCCAAAACTGCGAATTTAACATTTGTGAATAAAGCCTCGTTCCCATCCCATGTGTTCAAGAGAACAAAATCGTCCCTTCCTGGGAAACTGGTGTAAAATATCAGTAATAAACTGTGCGTTTCTGCACTCGGGCTGTTTTCCCTCCATCATAAACGAGTGTCTGAGCGTCAGACGAAACACAGTAAACGCTGTCGTGTTCTCTGGCGTTCGGATGCTGGTGTTCGTGAACACACTCGTGTGTGTGAGACGCTTGTGGAGGGAATTACACCAAATCATTCTGATCACACACTTTGACTTTCAGAAACACCAAACCAACATTTGAGATGCTGCGATGTGATTGGTCCGCTGGTTACTCCAGTTATCCAATCACAGCCTCACATTTACTTGCGCATCGAGGGATTTATTCATCAAATGTGTTTCCATTGTAGTTTATGTGCATCTTTTGTTAGCCAATAAAAATTGTATCCACTTCAATTCAGCGCATATGTTTTTATGAGCAATTTAAGGATTTATGCACATCTTGGCGTTTCATTTTTTTTATGCGATATCCCAAAATCTGCATATAAATAGGTGGCTGGAAACATAACTGATTAAATTGGCTTTTCTGCATCTCATTTCAGAAACTAAAAGAAAATTAAAATGTAAAATGACCTAATAATGAGACACACATCCAGATGTTATTTAACTCACGTAATGATTGATTGCAAAGAGTATTTTTTAGTATTATTTTGTGCGATCTGTACTTTACTCTAGTGCAAGTTAAATTGACTACTTGTATTTTAACTTGATTGTGTTTCTGTACTCCCTACAATTTTATTTTTCGCCTTGAAAAAGTCTCGTTATTATTATCTTTATCATTTTTAGTTTTCCCCCTTTAACCCAAACCTCTGTATGTCTGTCTGACAAAATCATTTATGCAATTTAATTAACTTTGCATGAAGATGATTCAGAATGATAAAAGAATTTTAGTAGTTTTCACTCGAGTATGTTTTTGGCAGTTACGTGAAAATAAGTTTCTTTTATAATAAGATACTTTTAATTGAGTAAAGTTTTCCCTCAGTGGCTGTACTGTTAAGTATAATATTTGAGGACTTTTTACACCCCTGGTGTTTTTTCTTGTAATGATTTTGAACTGTAGTTGTAGACCGGCTGATAAAGAGAGGCATCTAGTGCTCATTTGCTGGAACTGCACTAGAGTATTGAAGCCCAGTTCTGCCACATCTAGCTTTGGTAAATCTGATTTATGACATACTACTATTTTGACCTTTTATATTATAATTATGACATAAATTATTGAGATAAAGTCGAAATTGACTTAAGTCTGTCTTTTTAAATCATATTTCTGCTTAGTATGTTATAATTTCGACTTGGGTATGTCATAATTGTACTTTTATGTCATAATTATGATTTACAAAAGCACAATTTTTTGTGTGCGTGTGATGGTGAATTGTGTCCCTGCTGGGCTCCTGTAGGGCTGTGTGTGTGATGGTGAATTGTGTCCCTGCTGGGCTCCTGTAGAGCTGTGTGTGTGATGGTGAATTGTGTCCCTGCTGGGCTCCTGTAGGTGGGGCCGATGCCGTGGCTGGGGCCGCAGACTGATGATGTCATCAAAGGCCTGTGTGAGCGCGGGAAGAAGAATCTCCTGCTGGTTCCCATCGCTTTCACCAGCGACCACATCGAAACACTGCACGAGCTCGACATCGAGTACTCACAGATCCTCGGAGAAGAGGTGTGTGTGTGTGTGTGTGTGTGTGTGTGTGTGTGTGTGTGTGTGTGTGTGTGTGTGTGTGTGTGTGTGTGTGTGTGCGTGTGTGAAAGGTGTTGGGATGTTGGGAAAGGTGCGTCCCCTTAAACCACTAAAAATTCACATTGACCTCATAAACCACATATGCCTGTGTGTGTGTGTGTGTGTGTGTGTAATGTTATTTATACTTGCATTATAATATTATTATTAAAAATAATATTTATATTATGTTAATCATCATTGTTAAATGAATTATAGTAATACCATTTATATTGTTATTAATAGTAATAGTTATAAACATTTAAAGTAATATGATTTTATACTTCCATAATAATATATTACATATTATTATATAAATACTATGTATAGAATTATTGTTATATTATATACATTTAGATTAATACTATTTATATTATTATTAATATTAATTTATACTTGATATTAATTATATTCTTATCATTATTATATTAATAATACATTTTATATAATAATGTGGATAAAATATTATGTATATAAGTTTTGTTATATTATATACATTTAGAATTATATATATATATATATATATATCCGGTCTGATCTTTTGGATCTGTGCTTGTTACATATATCACATGTACTTACTGTAGTAGTAACAGTAAATTATGCATAACTACATGCAACTAACACTAAAGCAAACCCGAACCCTATAGTACATGTTAGTAAGTTTTATTTCAATTAACTTTTATTCATCAAGGATGCATTAAAATTAAATCAAAAGTGACTGTGAAGACATTTATAATGTTACAAAGATTCTATTTCAGATAAATGCTGTTCTTTTGAACTTTCTATTCATCAAAGAATCCTGTAAAATAAAATGTATCACAGTTTCCACAGAAATATGAACTGTTTTTAATACTGATAATAATCATAAATGTTAATGAGCATCAGATCATCATATTAGAGTGATTTGTGAAGGATCATGTGACACTGAAGACTGGAGTAATGATGCTGAACATTCAGCTTTGATCACAGGAATAAATTACATCTTAAAATAGATTAAAATAGAAAACAGTTATTTTAAATTGTCATAATAATTAACAA
The DNA here is from genome assembly GCA_029959095.1 of Rhinichthys osculus. Classification (NCBI taxonomy): domain Eukaryota; kingdom Metazoa; phylum Chordata; class Actinopteri; order Cypriniformes; family Leuciscidae; genus Rhinichthys; species Rhinichthys osculus. The sequence continues at coordinate 39,313,188 of JARWKJ010000014.1, forward strand.
TATTACTGTTTTTTTTTTGTATTTTTGATCAAATAAATAAAGCTTTGGTGAGCAGAAGTGACTCTTTTAAAAACATCAAACTCTTGAAAGGTTGTGTATAATTACACTGTAACAAGGACACCTTAAAATAATATGTAACTGTAGATTGTGATGTTATTGGTTAATATGGCGCGTAAACTGGCGATTTGTGTGCATATTTGAGCAATAACGTCACCCGGCTTATCATCGTTAACACAAACTATAAGAAATCATTTTCATTACTCATTAATTACTGAAACCAAATCAAATAAACTTAAACTTGTTATATTTCAGCTAGTTGCCAAGGCAAAATTTGGTGAATTACTTTAAACTAAATATTAAAAATATATAGAAATATTTAAAAAATAAAGAAATAAATAATAATAAAATTACTTAAACTTTAAAATTAAATTGAAAACAAAAAAACTATTAAAAAAAATGTATTCAAAGCATTAACAACCTATTATAGAATAGCAATGAATAAAAAAGTAACACAAAAGCATAAGATAATTTTGTCCATCAACACGACCTTGAATATGTCATCAGAAAAAAGTCATTATTACATTTTCATTCAAAAGTCTGTTTATGTATATGGACAGTTATGATCCAATAATATTGTATGCAGTATTATTGAATATTGTGTGCAATATTATTGGCTTAAATGTTGACTTGTGTGTGTGTGTGTGTGTTTTCAGTGTGGAGTGGAGAACATCAGACGAGCAGAATCTCTCAATGGAAATCCTCTGTTCTTCAGGGTGAGTCTCGACAGCAGCAATAACATCATCATTTCATATAATATCAATATCTACCCACATACACGGTTTTGATGGTTAAATTGAATATATATATATATATATATACATACACACACACAAGCAAGTGTGTGTGTGTGTGTGCGTGGGTCAGTAAGATTGTTTTTTAAGAAATCAATACTTGTATTCATCAAGGATGCATAAAGCGGATCAAAAGTGACAGTAAAGACATTTATGATGTTCCAAAATGTTCTGTTTCAAATAAATGCTGTTCTTTACAACTTTCTGTTCATCAAAGAATCCTGTAAAATAAAATGTATCACAGTTTACACAAAAATATGAAGTGTTTTCAACATTGCTAATAATCGTAAATGTTTCTTGATCATCAAATCATCATATTAGAGTGATTTGTGAAGGATCATGTGACACTGAAGACTGGAGTAATGATGCTGAAAATTCAGCTTTGATCACAGGAATAAATTACACTTTACTATATATTCACATAGAAAACAGATGTTTTACATTTTAATAATATTTCAATATTTATTCAGATTAATTTTTTTATTAAGACACCTAAAAAATCTTGCCTACCCCAAGCTTTTGAAATTTTTATTTTTTTATTTTATTCATTGTCTATTTAGTGCTCCCTATGTAGTGCTCCCTATGTAGTGCAGTCTATGTAGTGCTCCCTATGTAATGCAGTCTATGCAGTGCTCCCTATGTAGTGCTCCCTATGTAGTGCAGTCTATGTAGTGCTCCCTATGTAGTGCAGTCTATGTACTGCTCCCTATGTAGTGCAGTCTATGTAGTGCTCCCTATTTAGTGCAGTCTATGCAGTGCTCCCTATGTTGTGCTCCCTATGTAGTGCAGTCTATGTAGTGCTCCCTATGTAGTGCAGTCTATGTAGTGCAGTCTATGCAGTGCTCCCTATGTAGTGCAGTCTATGTAGTGCTCCCTATGTAGTGCAGTCTATGCTGTGCTCCCTATGTAGTGCAGTCTATGCAGTTCTCCCTATGTAGTGCAGTCTATGCAGTGCTCCCTATGTAGTGCCGTCTATGCAGTGCTGTCTATACAGGGCCCCCTATGCAGTGTTGTCTATGTAGGGCTCCCTATGTAGTGGTCTCACTAGGTTTTGTCACAGAACAAGCATGTAAGCACTGGTGGTCTCTCTGGTTCTCTCAGGCGTTGGCTGATCTGGTTCAGTCTCATCTGAAGTCCAACGAGTCGTGTTCCCGTCAGCTGACCCTCCGCTGTCCGCTGTGTGTGAACCCCACCTGTGGGCAGACCAAGGCCTTCTTCGCCAGCCAGAAACCCTGACCTCTGACCTCTCATCAGGACCATTCAGGAGTGCATTCATTCATGTGGTTTAAACCTGTATGATTGCAAGATATTGAGCTGAAAACACCATTAAAGCATCATGTGACTGAATGTAGTTGAATATAATGCTTAAGTCATATGTCATGACATAATAATCAGAAAAATCAATGAAACATTCAAACATAATATAAAGAATCTAAAAAAACAAAAAAATGTGCGTGTGTTCTTTGTTGAATATCATATTTAATACATCAGGCTTTTATAGCTATTTATATACAGTATAAGATGATATTGAAATGCTTTGTTTTATGATCAAATCTCTGTAGTTTTAAAATATATAATGCAATGTTATACAAGGATGTTTGAGAGATGAACATATTTGATACTTTTTTATTAAATTATGTCTGGATAATCAAGTAAACCTGCTTTAGTCCGTTTTCAAAATGAAAAGAAATATTAATATATAAATAAATTATATTGTGCGTAAATAAAATTACTCTTGTTGTAACAGGATTTTTTTGCATTATTTACATGAAAATTACATGCATTACTGTAATTTTCTTTGTTTTTTGTTTTATTTTATTGTTAATGATGTTTATCAATTAAAATGAAAGACAGTAAATACTTCACTATTGTGTGTGTGAGTATTTATATTTAACTCACATATAAAAATTAATTATTAGAATTAACATTTGTATATATATAAATGAGTATATAGTAGTATATATTTATTAAACTTTTCATTACATTAAATAAATTGTCATTTGCAAAATAATGTCAAAAATTGTTACTGGCCCTAAAAATTTTTTACATTATGCAAAATATAATTTTGTGTGTGTGTGTGTGTGTGTGTGTGTGCGTGTGTGTGTGTGTGTGTGTGTGTGTGCGTGTGTGCGCGCTCTGGGGCCGCTGGATCCTCCTGGTAATTGAAAAGTGTAACTGCAGCAGCGGCTCTGTGACCTCTAATTGAGAGAGAGCATTGATTTCTGCAGAGGCAGAGAGAAAGAGAGAGAGAGAAACGGGGATGATGGAGCAGAAAGGAGAAATTAACCAGTGAGTGATTCTGTAGGGGAGAGACTGATCAGATGGGCGATTGGAAAGGACAGATGTGGTGAAAGACAGACAGAGAGAGAGACAGAGAGAGCAAGAGACCGAGAGAGAGAGAGATGAACAAGAAATCACTTTTCTTCTCCATGGACCTTTTTTAC